>JAPYZN010003767.1:0-14993 GCA_030522865.1 Psyttalia lounsburyi | reverse complement strand
TATATTTAATTTCTATTTTTCTCCCCATGTTTTTGCGTTAAAAATGGGAGTTGTTTTGAAAAGTCCGCCTTGTGTGTTCGGCAATACACACTTGATGCTGTCAGACGCCCTCTCACGGGAGAAAAAAAATAAGTTTTTATGTCGACAATAAAACGCGCAAAATCCCACCCCTGAGCCCACTGCTTTGGTCTTATGGGGCTCTACTCTTTCAATACACAATCCTCACAATTTTAACGAATAATTATTCATTGAAAATAATAACTAAAGAAAAAAAAACAGCTAAACAACGTCAGAAATAAACGGAACATTGTGTACGTCTCAAGAAATTTTCAGTGGATTAATTGATACCACGCACTTGGAAATCTGCAGCCTGTATCTAACCTCAATGATTGTATTGCCCAGTAAGTCAACAAGATAGAAGGAAAAAAAAAAACGAAAATAATTATTTCAATTGTTGACATAATCATCCCCCGATGAATTAATTCACAGATTGAAAAATGTTTGGAAGCAGACCCCAGAAGAACATAACAAAAGATATTAAAAATGTGATAGCGGCCGAATCAAAACGTCGAGGACGCGATTTACCGGACGACGAGGAGAACGATGTTGTGGATATGTTGTTGGAGTATTTGCTAGCTGCAGCCAAGAGTAAACGTCCTATCAAGCACACAGACATCAAGTCCTCTGTTATTCCAGATCACGCCAAGTATTATACGAATCTCATGGCAAAAGCTAAAGCCGTTCTTCTTGAGATATTTGGGTACAAGCTCATAGGGATGGGAGGACAGAGGTGGATTATTGTTAATGCCCTTCGTCGAGAAGAGATTACCCTCGAGAGCGATGATATCCCTGAACAGACTCTACTACTCATTGTTCTGGCACATATCTATACCTCTGGAGAGGCCTGCAGAGAAGGTTCGAAGCTAATAAATTAATTGATTAATCAGTAGATTTTAATGCATTAGAGTTGCAAATTTTGTTTCTCATAAAAAGTTTATTGGAGAAATAACATGGAATATTTAATATGGGGTTTAGGGATGTGTCAGGTCACAGAGATGCCATGTGACAGTCGTTGACGATCATATGACCGTTATCTCACATGACACGAATTTTGATCGCATTGCTAATGGGGTTTTGTAGGCTACAAGAGAAGATTTTTTTTAGACACTTTAAAATTATTTCAAAATTTCTAGCTGTGGAAAAACTGCATAAAATTGACTTTTCATCTTCTTCCAGTAAACTTGATAAACTACCTGGCGAATCTTAACATTTGGAGAGACCCTGGCAATCGACACCCCTACTTTGGAAACGTTAACGAGTTGATACGAAAGGTAAAGACGGATATTCAAGTCGGACATGTTCCAAGATTGTTGTTAAATTAATGAATAATAATTTTCATAACCTGGTATTCATAGACTTTTGTTCAGCAAGTCTATCTAATACGAAGTAAAGTGAAGAATGAGGTCGATAGAGAAACTTATGAGTATGTCTGGGGTCAACGAGCACAAGCCGAGTTTAATCCTAAGACTCTAGTAGAATTCGTCGAAAAGGTAAAGTGAATTTTCACAATTTCAATCTGTTAAATGAATTAAACCACCTGAGCTGACCCAAAGGTGAAGGTGTTAAGCTCGTAGCTGGGGCCTCTCATCGAGTGCTAGAAAAATTTCAATGGGCTCCTATTGGGTTCCTCACTCTTCTCAGATTTTTTTTTCTTCTCATTATTATGGCCTTCTGCTCCCAGGCCCACTTGCACTTTCTCGGAGTAAAGAGTAAATGTAAAGGGTCGTATATAAATTAAAGAAAAATTTTATCGTAAGACCTGCTTTTGTTTACTTTTTCATTTATGAAAGCGTTCAAATTCAAGGCAGAAGGTCGTATACATGACTAATATACATATACAATTCATGAACAATATGTATGTAGGTACTGTAGAAAAATGGATCGATGTACGCCGTTTGTGTTCTCTAAGAATCTCGGGAAAGTGGCTGTTTGATGCTTATGATCTTGCGCTCATTTGGAAATTTTCTCTGCAAGCAAGACATGAGACACTTTTCTTAAGGCTCGGATGGATAATAAAATGGAATGTAGGTAACGTTCCAAAAGACAATCAATGCGGGCCTTAAACAGAGATTTTTTTTTCCCTTGAATTGAGAAAAAACTAGCGTTTGATTTACCTAGGTCACCTGAGCACTTGGACTTGGTCTAATAAATTCGGAGAATCTACATTTCTCATGATTCTCATAACTTTCAAGTGACGTTGAGGGAATCCTCCGACTTGTGTAGTTTACGATTTCATTGACTGTTGGAAGATGGAAAAAATCATTTATTCGTCTTTTATGATTCATTTTGAATTTTGAATGAATAAAAAATGAAGGTGTAAATTCAGTGTAAAGTTTTTATACTTCGAGATGAACGTGAGAATTTTTTTTTAATCCGAGAAAAATAAGCTAGACCTGGAGTGCAGTCGAGTAATTTTGCGGAGCATATTTTCCTCCCACTGCATTTGCGTTATGCTTCTCTTTATTCGGCCCGTCAGGTCCGAATAAGTAACTTGCCGATAGTTTCGAATGCCCGAGTAGAGCCTACGAAAAACTGAAAAAAGAGGGGTATTCTACTCCCATCTTCTTCATCTGCTTCGCCGAAGAACTCGGAAAGGGGTGGGGGAAATTCGCTTGCATCCTAATGGAATATTCACCTGGTGAAAACTCTTAGATGGCCACCAAAATTACTTCGATCGCATGACGTTTTTGCCCGGGTGCGTGAGCGAAAAAAGCGACTGCACACTCACACACACATACACACAGCGATATTTCCCAACACCACCGGAGGAGTTTCTTCTGGTTATGAAATGCCGACATTTCACAAGATTAATAATTTTAATTTTCGGGGTAAAACTAATAATAACTTCTCATCGGAAAGTAAAACAAAAAAAAAATTAAATCTTTTTTAATTAATGACATTCAAATTATTCAATAGGTGATCAGCAATCTTCCAGCCACCAACGATCCCGCAGTACCAAAAACCCAATAAACTGGAGACATCGGCCGCACAAATTACGCTGAACTGGATATAAAAGTTTAATCCGACGTTCGAAGGTCTTATTCTAATTCTTCAGTAAACGAAGCCGTAGGTCGCTCTGGCCGAGATTATAGTGCTCAAAACGAGATTATAGTGTGGTTATCGATGACTGCTGTCAACCTCTACGCGTGACATACGGCGATAGAAATGTTGATTCATGTTTCCTCTTAATTCTTTGCTTTAAGAAAAATAGAGAGAGAACCAAACCGATTAAAGTGTCCGAACATGACGTGGGACTTTCTCTAATTGAATTGAGAAAATAATCTGTTTTTACGAATTGTGAGCAGCAGAATTCTTTGTTCGAATAACTCGGTCTGCTTTATTGGAAAAATAATCATTTGTTATTGAAATTTTCACTCAATCCAGTAGTTTCACGGATGAAAATGAATTATTATAGAAGAAACTACAATTACTAATATTACAAATAATTTACGTGGTTCCGTGTCCTCGTAAGGGGAACATAACACACCTGAACTGAACGACATATTTCTCACCTCTTCTGCTAATCAACAATTTTTAATGAAAACTAAATAAACTAGGAAAATTAAATGGAATTGATAAACATCATTTCTAAGGGAGTCAATGTTCATTTTCATTACTCATTAATAAACTATTCTTGTTTTTTTATAGAAATTGGCATTCACCAGTTCTTCTGTATTAAGGCCCGGGTGTACGGAACACTAGTAACAAAAAAGTTGATGAAAAATTACGATTCTAATGATTCTCAATTGGTCCTTACAGTCATTGAACATTTTTATTTTACCCTCTACACACTTCTTTCTCAATACATATTTAAAAAAAAAAACTCTTTCAAAATGTATTCAATTTTCTCTAGCTTTCTTCAAATATCTATTTATAATTCTCGGGGATCTACTTATTACAAAAAAATTACTTTCCAAATGGACGCCTTTGTAGATTAAAACATCAAAACAAAAACAATGTCGATAACGTTCAGCTGAGGGTACACCCGGGCCTTACTGAATAAAACATTGAAATGCCAAGTTTAATTATTGATAAGTCTTGAAAAAATTTCATCCAGGTCGATGAGAGGGATTATTCCGTGTGGATTGGCCGAGGGGGTGGCGAATCCTTTGCGCCTTTTGCGCCTTTTGCGCCTTTTGCCTCTGCAGATACGAAAAACTGGCTTGAGGATATAAACAAATTGCGTACATAAAACTGTTGACCAGGAGAAAAATACATGTGATTAAAAAATTTTCCTCAACTCGTTTTCATTGCATAAAAGCCACCAACGAGCTCAATAATAATCAGTCAGGCCGAAAATGAATTCCAGTGTCCGATTAGTTCCATTTTTCCGATGTTAATGAATCCCCAAAAGCATTTATAATTCAATTTCTCAGGCCCACCGGGTGACCTCGATGTCCCGGTCATCGCGCAGCTACCAAACATCACTTGCTAACACATGTGCACACACTTGCGTACACGAGAAAATCTGTGTCACGCTGGGGTAGAGACCGTTCGGGGGTAGTTTGGCGGGTGTTCGGCTGTAGCATATTCTCAGTGATGAAGCGTCCGTTGTGTCAGACGGATGCACCAAATTTTTGCGCGAACACCCCGAGGGAAACTATTATTGCCATAACTTTATGTATTGTTTATTTGTTTATTTGATCTTTGAATTTTATCTCACGGAGACGTGAATTTTTCGGCCGGCTCAAGATAGCTATTGTTATTAAGGTAAAGGTAATTATGGGTTTATTATTGTTTATTTAAAAATTTTATATGGGATTGTTTCTAGAATAATTAGAATAACTTTTTTTTGTTGAATAATAATGATACTGCATGATTGATAAGTGATTAATAATAAATTAAAATATTATTAATAACTGAATCCAGTGCCCTTATTGATACGAAAGTTTTTGTCCAAATAGACGAGCCATTTAAAAAAATTTATTAATAAAAAAAATTTGTCGGGCCAGTTCTGAATGCAATCAGTAATTACCAGATTCTGCAAAAATTGTAAAACCAATTTTCAAGCTTATGAGGTTTTTTTAAAAAAAATCCTCTGATTTTTTAAAAATTCGTTTCTAAAGTGAGAACTTTAGTAAGTAATTTCGAGAGAAAACAAGCGCTGAGCCGATTTTGTTGGATCTCATTTCGACTTTCTTTCGAATGTTCTTACGAAGCCTAATGACTCATAGAACTCATTACTTCATTTACTGGAATATTCTAGGGACCACTTCAGCCATTGAAACCAATCGAGGTTGGTCAACATCCCCAGGGACAATTAAATTAAATGAGCAATGTTCAACTTGTATACAACGCTCAACAAAAAAGACGAGGAAAAGGGAACTCGTCGGCGTGAATCTGACGTCACGGGACACGACAGATTCTATCAGGAGCGGCCTCGATCTCGTCGCAAAAGACGGCCTTCTAACAGGCGCACGAAAAGTGCAATTGAACTTGATACGAACGCTATTTTAACAGCCCAAGCAAATCATGCACGGCGTAATCGGAGTGCGAGCATCGAAGGGGGTGAGAGCAGCAATAGCAGCGTTGAGGATAAATTTCAATTGACTATGAAAATTGATAGTCTCGCTAAGTTACTCTTCAATCGGGTATCAGCTGCCAAAGCATATCGAGACAACGAAATTAGGTGAGTCATCGGATTATTTTGGTCCGCTTGTCATTGTTGATTGTTTTCTGTGGTTGAATCATTATTTCACTTGATATTGCTGAAAATGGCGGTTATAAATTTTATCATTTCTTCCTCTTTTCACTTCTCATAAGGCATTATATTAATTTAAAAAACCTCTGAATTTCCGGCATTCTTACAGCTTCTTTTTATGCTGGAATAATAGGAACACTAGCGACAAAAAAATTGATGAAAAATACACAATCACTTCATAACATTTCTCACAAGAGCTCTTTGAGAATGTTCCTATACTAACTTTTTCTATATATTTTTATTTATTAAAAAAAAAAAAATAAAAAAAAAAAAAAAAAAAAAAAAAAAAAAAAAAAAAAAAAAAAAAAAAAAAAAAAAAAAAAAAAAAAAAAAAAAAAAATGTTTTTCGAAAAAGACGACTTTGTAGATAACAAATTCAGAATGAAAAAAATCTAGATAACTTTCGGTTGTGGGTAAACACAGGTCTGAATTGAATATTTTACTTATGACAGTAGAGCAGTAATTCAATTCTCGATAATTATATTCCGATGACATCTCTCTTAAAAAATATTGAATACCCTATCCTTTTCTTTTCAAACCAACTCAACAAGACAGAATAAAAGATCATAAAAAGGCATCCAGCAAGCGAGAATAATTAAGAAATTCCCATTTTTTGTATTAGTCTCAAACTGTTCTGCATAATAAATTCCCTTGAATATCGTAGAGATCCAAGTGGATTCCTGCCTTTGTCAATAAAAAATGGAAGACAACTCTTCACCCCAAATCTCTCTCTCTCTCTCCTCTTCAAGTACTTTCTCATTACGAAAGTTTCGAAATAAACGTACCACTTACTATGACACAGTTTGTCGCGTTGATGAGGGTTCAGTTCGTATAATCCCCATCTTGAGATACGACTCATTACTGCACTTGAAGTTTCTTAAGTAATATCAGCTACTTCTGAGCAAAATATAAACTCTCGGAATGAATTTTACGGTTGACATACATCGGGATTTTAAACTTCGATCTCTGAATCGAGAGGGCAAGTTAATCCCTCTCCCCCCAGTGCGAAGGTAAAGACACAATAATTAATAATTACTTCTCATTAGAGTCAGGAGAATTAGTGAGATGAGTACTCAACGAGGTCATTGTCGTTATTATTATTATTGTTCTTCTTTTTGTTTTTTTTTCTTCTATTGTTATTGGATGAAGCCTTTCATTTTGTCGTAGTCGTAAAACAACTTGGCAGAGTAGGAATGACTGTAGAGTAACTGGTAATCCTTCTGTAGGAAGAGTAATCCGCTTTTGTTGTGGTTTTAGACGTGAGAGTCAGGATAGCTCAGTTCCACTGGATCCAAGGTATTATTTCTCTTCTTTATTTACCATTAATTTTTCGTCATTTTGGTTCGGTTAAGATCAGCCAAATAATAATGTAAACATACATTTTGAACTATTTAACTGCTGAAAATTCATTTCTAATAAATTTATAATTATCTTCAAATGAAAATTGAAAATATCATATTTAATTGGAAATTTTTTTATTAATTGACAATCAGAAATGGCAGACCTACTTACGAGTCATTGGACCAAGGTTGCTCCTTCCGTGAGGAGAGCGGTGAATATCTGGAGATGGAAAAAAAATCCAGGGACCACGCACTATCAGTCTGTCAAGTTTATATCCAGGGAAGTTTGCGATATAATCTGATTAAACAGCTCTGCAACGTTGGTAAGGCATCCTCAATGATCACGTAAAATTAATCAATAGAAAAGCTATGAGTGAAGGTTGATCGAGTGGTTTCATAAATAAGCAAATCATGTTTTCTGAACAACATTAACAAAGTCGCGGATTATTTTTGTCATTGAATCGTCGTCAATTGACGATAACTCGGCATTGGCAGTGTGAAATTCATTAAAAGTTGTTACATCAAAATTGTTGCATTTTACCCCATTTTAGCTATGTTTTGTTACCTACTCAATTAGGTTCCCGCGTCGACAAACACTGGTTCGCAGTTCGTGACACAACTTTGAAAACCGACAGGCTGTTGACACTAGTGCCATTGAATCGAAATTGTCCACTCACCCTATGTTCGTCCACCAAAGATGTCCTCAACAAGTTATTTCTAGCTCTGCAGCATCCGTACGTGTGCCCAGTACTTGACCTAGAGTTCATTGAGTTCGAGGGACAGAATTATGTGATTCTAGTTCAGCCGATAAATCAAGGGAGCATGAAAGATCTCATTTACGGGGTGAGTCAGAATTATTTGGTCGATTATGCAGGTTTTTGATGCATCAACCTACTCATTATCCATTGATTAATTCATCAAATTAATTAAAAAAAAAAATCTTAAATGACGAATAACGGTCAATTCACAATTCGCATTATTATTTTAGTTAAAAAACGACTGGCAGATTATTTTCCTCCTTATTTCGGCATGTAAAGTAACTGAAAAATGCCGAATTTTTTTTGCAAATTTTTCCAAAGAGCCTTTTTTAAATGAATGCCCTATGTGTGAAGGATTGGAAAATTTCGCATTTCAGCCTTCCTCTTCCCATGTTGACATTGGTTAGATGCCATCTATCATGGTAATTACCCATTTTTATCCTCTATTCACTTAATTATCAATATTTTTAAAAAACGCTCTTTGAAAATATTTTCAATTTTATATAGTTTTCCAAATATACGTGTTTATAATTGTTGGAGATATCTACCTATTAGACAAAAAATTCAAAACAATAACAAACTTAATAACGTTCGGCTGGGGATACATCTGGAACACAATTAATAATCATACATTGAATGTTACATTCAATGATCACTAGATCGAGAGAAACTGCTGGAATGGAGATTGGGGCCACAAGTATTCGTCTCGTGGAAAGGGTCTCACATCACCCCAAATTCTCCAAATGGGACGCCAAGTTCTGGAAGCTTTAATATTTCTGAAGGACCGCGGCTTTCCAACTGTTACACACTTGCACTCAGGCAATGTTGTTATTCAAAATGGTGTCGCACGTCTCGCGGGACTCGAGAATTCACTCCTGGGTTTTACCAGTCGAATTCATCCAGTTGTCACCTCTGGACCCAGCTCCGGTGTTGCAGCAGATACAATCTGCTTCGGTAATATTCCCACAAATCATACCATCTATTTGTAGTAATGAAGAGGAAAAAAATACACATTTGTCATCGAGAAACGTGACAGGACTGATTTAATCGTCATATCAAGAGGGATTCGAATGATTTCGTCGGGGAAATCAAATTGTATTCTGAATAAATATGTTGATATGCAGGTCATATGCTGTTCGAGATGTGCACGGGGTACGAGCTGTGCGCTTTCAAGCCGTCGTCAGTTCACATGGTAGATCTTGAAAAATATCCAAAGGTGAGAATTAAAAATTTCAAAGGTATGAGAAGAGGTCAAAATTATTTATTGAATTATCACTGCAAAATGTACAAACTAGTAGAGTTCATTAGAATTGATTATTCTATGGAGTTTCAATTTCTAAATTCCAATAAAATTATTAATCGATTAATCGATTGGGTTAAATGTTCAGGTTGCTGATCTAATGGACCTCATATTTAATCAGCCAGGAGGTCAGTATCCCAGTGTCGAGGAGCTGCTGGTGCACGACCTATTCCGAAATATCGATCTGCGCGAAATGCGGAATGCACCGGTAAACGTGCGTTAATTTTTCTAGATTAATTGAAATTCATAATCAACCGATCGAGAAGCCATCGTTACCCATTCAATTTCGTGCTTCTCCATATTTATGGTACAATATATTTAAGATTTATTTTTTAAATATTTTTTTCCACATATATATTTCATATTAAGGGAAATTTTAAATATTTTTAAATTATTTTTCCACCTGAAACTCATACAGTCACTCGATGGTCGATAATTGTTGGATTGTCGTTCTCACTCATATATCTGCTGTGAAAAAATAACAAAAAAATATTTTCAAAAATATACAGACAAAATTCATTTTTCGAATTGTTTTTAGATGTTTCGTCCAATACTCACACCATCAATTGTTGCCCTCCTCGAAACCGTCAAACACCATAACAACAGCAGAAGGTACTTTATTGCTTCGCATTGACGATTAATTTCCTCTTTAACTGTTTGCATTTGTTTCTTTATGCTGGTTTCATTATGTTTGCATGCAACAGGCCATCACGCGTGATAGAGGCAATTTATTGAGTTGTACCCCAGAGGTAAAATTTTTATTGCAAATCAGATTGGATAGATTTGGTTTAATTTGCAAATATTTTTTCTTAATTTTCTAAGAATTATTTCTTTTTCGTATTTGAAGAAGCCACCCTTTCCGACTTCTGAGAAACATTTGGGGCACTAATTTGAGATTTTCTTTTTAGAATTCCCAGCGTCATTGCCGAAGAAATTATATCATTGCAGAGTCCTGAGACCGAACCCACCAATCCCGGACGATTTCTCACCGGATTGTACAACGAAATAACGAGTACAACTCTGTAAATCACCAGTAGTTCCGCAGTGAAGTGGGGAAAACCCGACGAATTGACTCCTTGTATTTTGTTAAAAATACAAATTACCTCAATAACTAGTGATTATTACTTAAACTGATTCCCAACAAGTCCAACATTCTTATAGAAATCACTCGTTACTGAAATAAAATCGGACCCATTTTATCACTTTGTTGGAGAATAAAAAAATTCATTACTCTTCTCTTCTTTTCTCTTATCAAAATGTACATGAGTAATTTGTCAATGCTAATACCATTGATGTCCGAATACAATTAATAAGTATAAATTTAAATAATGTAATTCAACGGATTGAGTGACTTCCAGATTGTCAAATGACCAACAATCTCATTTCAAAGTTAAAGAATTAATTAATCCAAGTCTCTAAATAATTTGTCTTTATCGATTATTCAAATATCAAAACGAGGCAGGTATTGCCACAAATAAAATAATAATTTTTCTGTAATGAGAATCTTTTTTATTGGCCAACTTTAATGGATTGCACCTCTACATATTACGGCAAAATTCATTACATGATTGTATTATTGCAGCTCATTTAATTATAGTAAAATTTATGTCAAGACAAATTTACAAAATAATTTAATTCCAATTTTTCCAAATACAATTTCTAAAGAAAGAACAATAGCACTAACTCAACCAGACATTCAGACTTACACAAATCACAAATAAACGAGCCAAAAATATGCAATTCAAATTCGCAGACGGACATACTGCCATAAAAGAAACTTGCGAAAATATAAATACAAATATTGCAAAGGTTGAAATTAATTACTTATGTGATAAGTAATGGTGTAATGAATGGTCCCTATAATAAATAATGTTATAATGAATTGACCCTGTATTAAGTTTTTATAATAAAATGTAGTGTAATAACACCGACTGTAATATAAGTAGAGGTGATGATACCATTTTGATGTTAGTGAGAATTAGTGAAAGGCAGAATTTTTCTTCGTAAAGGATAACTTCCATCGTCGAATTATCCTTTCCCCAATGAGAATAATAATGATCCTCGAATTAAAAAAAATCATTCAATAAAAATGAAACCAAAAATATAATTCATTATTATGTTTTATTTCGCATTGAAATTCGTGGAAGGTGGAACTTATTGTAATTGAAATTATTGATTGAATCCATTACATATCTTATTACAGACAGACTTAATAACTAAGTAGAAAAAATACGTTCGAATTACTTTCTTTTCGACTGCAGTAGAAGAAAAAAAAAAGAAGAAAATAAAAGAGGAAGAAATGAAAAACAAAGACAACGTGGTGGGTTTTTCAAATGAGTTACTTGAATAACTGCAGCAATTAACGTCAGGGCTTGAAGATTAGAATTATTCAGTTTCCAGATGCACTTCTGCACTTCCAGATGCTACTTCTGCTAAAGTTAAAAAATATATCAAATATTAAATGGACTCCACTGACTTTTGATTAATCGAATGATTTCATTAGAAAATTTTCCCTTTATCTTGTCCGTATTGAATTCAATTCACACTCTATGGCGGTGTTTTTCGAAAAGCCCACGTAAGATAATAATGTTAATAGTGAATAAATTATGATGCACCAGCTTCGAGCTCACTGGCTGGGGTGTCGGGCTCCTCGTCATTATAGATATTCTCAGCCATTTGCCACACCTGCATTATATTGTCTTCAGAGACCGAGCATATGACCCAGGGCTCATTGGGATTCCACGAGAAGTCACTGATCTTCGCTGTGTGTCCACCGTGAATGAACTATTGACAAATATCAACTCAATTTATTGAACTGAATAACTCGATCTTTTTAAGAAATCTCATAGGGGCCAGAGAAGAGTAGCGTAAAATCCAAGGATTTTTATGATTAATAACTCGGCATTAGCCGAGTGGAATTTAATGATTCTTATTTTATATTGAAGCTCAAACTCAGTGCTATTAAAAATGGAAGACTTCACTTTACCCAATTATGGCCCAAACAATTTAAACGCCAATTTCAATGAAAAAATCATTACCAGAAGTTCCGGAGGTCCGTCTTCAGTATCCTCACTGGACTGCTCCTCGCCAATCTTGCTGAGATCCCAGACATGGAGGCGGCGATCAGTGCCACTGCTGGCAAGAATTGTTTCATTATGCGGCGACCACTGAACCTGGAAAATCTCGTCCTTGTGCGACTCAAATGAGTGAAGTTTGAGCTTCAAATTTCTCAGGTCCCAGAGGGCGACGGTTTTGTCAGCACTTCCAGTGGCAAGAATAAATTCGGAGTAGGGATTGAAGCTGAGGCAGTTGACTTCAGCTGTGTGAGCGTCTACAGTGTGGCTTGGTTTACTCGTATTGTTGCATCTGATGAGAAGAAAAAAATACGATATTTCATAAAAATGGCCGACAACAAATTCTGGAGACTCGAAATATTTTTCAGATACTTACATACTAAAGCTTCATAAATACCCATTTTTCGGGTATGAGTGAACGTCGAGAAATTTAATTTTTTTACTATTAAAGTTTACAAAAAATTGTTTTTTCTAATATTTATGGGTTCAAGACAATTTTTATGAATAATGATGAATGAAGACAAAAACAGCCCTTTACCGAGTATCCCATATCATGAGTTTCTGGTCATCAGCAACGGATCCAAACAGTGACTCGTGGAGTAGATGCCACGCGACATCCTCAACAACAGCAGTATGTCCAGTGAAGATGGTTTTAGCATCGATTACTCGATTTTCCTTTGGAGTTGCATTGATATCCCAGAGGCAAATGGTGTGATCATCGGATGCACTCAGGAGATATCCATTCAAATTGGGGTTCCAGGAAAGTCCATAGCCTTCTTTCTGATGTCCACGTAATCTATTCATTGATAAGGAATATAAAATGTAACAAGTCTCATTAATGCCCGACTATATTCCCGGTCAACCGTCTATATTCTTTATTCTTTTTGTTTTACATTTTTCATCTACAAAGGCGCCTGGTTGGCAGGCAACTCATTTGTTGTAATAAACAGACCGCCAGGAAATATAATATTTTTATTTAACCCTCTAGTGACGATCTATTTACTACAAAAAAAGAAAAAAAAATGAGTTTCTGAAAAGATACATTCGTGCATACAAAATTCAAAACAAAAACAATCTAAAAAATTATTTTGTTTTCAGAAGAATACTGAAAGCCGTAATGTCAAAAACTGTTTTGATGGTTGCCCCTGTCCCTCTTATCCAGATCAATGTACATAAAAAATTACCTGAGATCCGGATGACACTCTCCATTGGGATCGGGCTTACTGGGATGTTTGGTGTAATCAAAAACGAGAACATCACTGGAAGGAGTCTTGGTGGCAATGACACAAGGATTCTGGGGCATGTATCTCGCCCTGTTGACCTCCCCCTCGTGATTGATCTTGATTTCAATCTCAATTTTTCCACTGACAGATCCAAAGCCTCCGAACTCACCCTTCTCATTGTCGTAATGCGAGGCATCGAACTGTGCGTCCTCATTCGGTAACTGAACACTGGCAATCAGGAGGTGATTCTGCTCATCAGAGGTGTGAGTGCCCAAAATCAGGCGGTGGACAGAATAGTCTTTGCCTTCTGGTCTTGTTACGTCGGGCAACCACTGGGCAGTTAGTGATGGCCACTCCAGTGCGTGGGTCATCACGAGATCGTATAAGAATGGAGTATTTTTCTTCCATATTTTATACTCCTCGTTGATCACACGCTCCTCAACGGCGTCATCGAAAGTTTCAGCTTGAATTGGATCAAATAACAATGCCAGTTAAAACTGATAAAGTGTAGGGGGACGGGACCAAACAAAATGACCAGAGCGAGTAATCGAAAGCATCCTAAATACGACTCGGGAGGATAACACCTTCTACGAATTATAACGCACTGGGTCTCCTCTATGATAAACATAAAATTGTCTTCCAATTAGCCTGAATACAAAATTAAACAACAAAAAGCCAAATCCCCGGAAGCAACTTTTGTAAACGCCAAAGTGACGTTGTTTAGAGGAGAACATCTAAGTCAGTCCAAAATCAGCATATTTTCTTCTGGCCAGAAGCCCCCAGAAAATCCTCGAGATAATCCAAAAAACTCACCACCATCTTTGTCACCCATATCTGCAGCACAACGAACAACTTCCGTCGTCAGTTGTCCAGTGAATCCTCGGGTGTTTCAGTCAACCGCCAAAATGGATATTTGTGCCCGCCAAAAAGAACGACACGATGGGTATCAATGTGCCGGAGAATTGTAGGGGCCGATGAACATAGAGTGATTTAATTCCGTGCTATTTGCAGTCACCATCGATTACAGTATTCTCCCTCAAAGTCGCGATTTTACGCCCTCCTCGTCGCGGTGAACTCCAGAAGCTACAGGAGAGTGGCAGCTTGGTCGGTACACGCGAGAACTGCAATGTAAAAAAGCCAATATTGAGGACACAGCTTGTGAAAGGGCTCAAAAGTTTTTTGTACTATTTCACACGTTTTATCTGCTGATAACCATTAATTCAGGGCTGGAATTCTGCGCGTCTAGGGTACCTTAAAAACCTTATAATTCAACCAATCAGAGCCACAGAACCAGGGACCCTCTATTGTTGGTAGGGAGAGGTAGCTGTGATTGGTTGAATTTTAAGATTTTTAAGGTACCCTAAACGCGCAGAATTCCAGCCCAGGAGGCTATCGAGGCGGAAGGAAATTGAATTATTTTAAGAAACAGGAGAAACAGGAGGTTGGGAATTAGGAAGGGGAATGCGTTCCACATTTTCAAGGTAGGACATTGGAAATAATGGACGGGAAGGATTTTTGGTAGGTGGGAATTCCATCT
>JAPYZN010003764.1:8205-23023 GCA_030522865.1 Psyttalia lounsburyi | reverse complement strand
GGGTGCTCTTCCCATCTGAGCTATCCGAACATATACTGATTTCCATTTCAATTATCTGTCAATATTGAGCCACACCGTCCTTCTAACGGCAGCCATTTTACAACAGTTGGGAATTTGGTAGTGACAATGCGTTCTGCATTTTTTTTTAAGGTAAGAGAGTGGGCTTAATGGGTGGAAAGGATTTTGGATAGGATATTTCTAGTCCTGCAAGAGAACTCTCCCTGATATTAGTCCCTAATTACCCTCTGAACCTTCAACACCTCCCAAGTTCTGGAATCTAAGTCTAGAATAAAGCATTCAGTGAACAGTACTCCGCTTCTTCAGGTCGCCTTATAATAAAATTAAGGCGTTATTTCTTCGGAATACGACAGAATATACTACAATTATTCAACTAAGGAATGGAGATTTTATTACACTGCACATAACCTCAAAAATCGCTAAAAAACTCACTCTACGGCCCTTTGTACTATTGTTAACAATATCACGACAACATTTTCACATCAAAACAATGATAATTAGTGGCGTAATACTGCAAGAAAATTTTAATGTGAGCCGCTGTGACTTTATAGCGATTTTGTAGGAATACAGAACAGCTGACAAAAAATTATGGGCGATATTACTTATTTTAATTTTCTTGTAATTAAACGCTCTCTTGAATAAAAATAAATAAAAATCCTCTGTACCACTCTTCAATGAATTCTGGATTTTTTTTTCATTATAAATTCATGCAAATTCTGACATTTGTCGTAGGGCAATATTGCAAAACAAAATGGGCAAGTAATTTGCTAGGAAAAAAATCAATTCCCCAGGGGGGCTATTCTCAACGCATGGGAAACGTCTGTCGTGAACGCAACGCAATCCGTGAACGAACGAATTCGTTGATCACTTTTGTTTCGGAATTTTTAAATCGTTAGGGAAAATCTTTCGTTCGGTAATTTCATTTTTCCACACGGATCTTATTCTCATACAAACCATCCTCAAGATTTTAAACTCCTAACCTATGTTGCACCAAATACAATTGAATTTCTATTATAAACTTTTCTAATTAAAAAAATGGATAATCTTCGCCAGTTTCTGAAAGATGGCTGTCATCGATTTCGTTATCTAAACAAATTCGATTCCAAGGATTTCATTCGTAGATGAGAACCGCAAGACTGACGGAATGAGAAATCCTCTAATGAATGTTTCCGATCCGCCTACGAATGGCATTCGGATGGGGAAGTGTCTAACGAATCAGCATTCTCAAGGGAATACCAAATAATCGTTCCCGAATTATATTCCCAAGTGTCGAGAATAGGCCCCCAGGGGAAGTTTGATTTTTCATTTTATTCTGGAAAATAAATGCTTCAGGTTTTACCTCCTAACGGCCAGACCCCCAATCAGTTTATATCTGAGGGACTCAGCCTGTGCAATAGCGCAGAGACCACGGGTAGCGACTTTCTCGGCGTACAGCTCAACAGTCTGATCCTTGAAGTTGAAACGCTTCTGAACGACAGACGTCAATTCACGAATTCTGCGTCCCTTCTCGCCAAGCACACTCTGCGTGTGGGTGGCCAGAAGAATGATTTCGGTACGTGTTGGGGTGACACGTACCTCAACACCAGAGTAACCATCCTCGGCGAGTTCACGAGTCAGGAACTCGTTCAGCTCAGCCTTGAAGACTCCGTCTCCTACGAACTGGAATGAATTTTATTAGTTCGACGAAATTAACGGAATCCATTGCCGGAAGAAACCAAAGTCATTTGTATCAATATAATAGAAAATTCTTCAAAAAAATATTATAATATTATTTGCTAATCACCCAGAGATGTCGAGATTAAGCGAGGATTTGTTAGATCTCTCTGATACTTTACCAAAGCCTCAAAAGAAAAATAATACGAAATTGCTCTCGTGGCTTTCAAAACGACTGTTAAAAAATCTTCTGTCAAGAATAATTTTTAGTCATAAAAAAAATCAATGAAAAAACAGTTGCCACGACAAAATTGGGCCCTTCAGATTTGACAATTAAAATAAACTACAACAATAATTCGCGGATTTGTTTCATTAACATAACCTCCAAATTGAGACACTAAACAAATCACCAGTTACAACCGAACGACTGCCCCAAAAATTCAGTTAAAAAAAAAATGAGGCCTCAGAAACTTTAATTTTTGCTCAGAATCACTGCTCAATAATTAATCAAGTTTAGGATCTCTGGAGATGGTTTAGAGCACGTTTGATAAGCACTAGACAGCCGCCAGTAATCCATGTCATCTGGAGCAGAGCGTGAAAATAAACTCCCGGTTTATCGAAAATATTGGAAACAAATGTCCACAGATTCTTCTCGGCACAATATTTTTGGGATTCGTTGGTTGATATTTTTATAAAATTGACAAACCTTTCGCTTTTTTGAGATTGACCGTGCAGCCATGTTTGCCTGAGACGGGGGAAAGGTGGAAGGAGCGATGGTTCCAGATGTTCACAAAAGGGGAAGCTTCAGAAATATCAGTGGAGACGATCAATCCCTGCACTACCATCGAATAATAAATTTCTTTTTGTGTCAGCCTATTAAAAACAGCTGGCCAAATAATAGTTTCAATTCCATTAATAAAAAAAAATAACTGGCGCCTATTCTCTTATTTAACGTCAAGATTAATTAATTAATCTTATTAAATTGGGAATTCAATGACTTACAGATATTCTCAGGAAGCAACAGGGGGGATAATTCACATTCAGTGGTGAACAAATGATTAATCCTTAGTCAATGATTTATTATTCTTATATATAGTACATAATTTCATTAAACCTACTGGAATATCCTGAGGTCATCGACCTCACCATGTCTCCCAACCCTCAATAATAACCTCCACTCCTCAAATCACACCCTACCAAGACGTCCATCTCGATAAATACTCCCCCAAGATCATCAATTCCAGTCTCTCAATTCTCCATTCAAGAATGTAGGATGGCATTGTAGGCCGCGAAAACACCCGCAGCAACATCTACAGTGCGCGACTTCAAGGAGAGCTGCAAAAAACCCAGAAATACATAAACAAACCTAAAAAAAAATCTCTCAAAAAAAGGATTTGGGGAATAAACATTCATTGACGAGGAGGAATGATCATCGTTAGTAACAATCTGTAGACAAAATTTGTCTCCCGATCATGAATCCTCAGTGAACAAATAGTCATCCTCAAGAGAACTCCACTCACCGTAACATCAGGATTTCCCGGTTGTATCTTCAATTCATTAAGCACCCAGACATTATTTGTGAGTTTCAGAGACTGATAGAGCATATCCTGTCCCTCGACATTCCTCTTAGCAATGGTAAAGACATTATTCTGCTGCATTTTCTGAACAACCTGATCAGCAGTGAGCATGATCCCATTGAGAGTGTACTGGACCTCATTCTGGGCGGGAATGTCCTTCCAGGTTGACAAGAAAACCCTCTTATCAAGTTGTCCATCCTCGGTGAAGTAGACATGCATGGGAACGACACATGCAAAGTAGAAGACATCAATATTATTCTTGATAGCAACTTGAAGATTGTTAAGAGGTTCCATTCTCTGAACAGCCCCAGCAGTTGAGAGTACAACAGACACCTCAATACTAGCGCCAGGTCCAAGAGGTCCAGGCACAGCAAGAGGAGCAGCTGGAGTGAGTCCGAAACTGTTTTTGTTCAGTTGAATGGCAAAACCGCCCATGCTCTGCATGGCTTTATTAGTGAAAGTCATGTCCATGGTGATCTGTCCATTCTTCCTGTTGAAGGTTCCCCAGATGTCGAAGCCCTTGCCCTTTTCCGCAGGGAGCCAGTTGACCTTGGGTGCCACATAGGGAGTTGGACCCTGATTGAAGCCAAATATATCCCCAAGAAGTCCAGTAGTGGTCTGGGAGACGGCAGGAGGAGCAGTGTCGCTTCCTCCAAGAATGCTATCAAGCCCTCCCCCTAGAAGATCGAGACCCATGCCAGTGGGAGCTGCAGGTGTAGCAGCCACTGCTGGTGGCCCGCCGATATCCATGCTCAACAAATCCCCTATCAGGGAATCCTGCGCTGGAATGACCTGCGCCGGTGGAGCACTCGTCCTCTGCGCGTCCTCATTTGAGTTCGTCCTCGCTGGAAGGGACTTCCTCGCCCCCGCTGACCTCCCCTCCACGAAGGCTGTCGGCGGCTTGTGATAGACCGAGGCTAAACTCGAGATGTGGCAGATCAATTCGTCAAGAAGAGTTGGTTCCAAGAGATCAGTCTCCTCTGAGATAAGAGGCTTCTCAGCGAGGACGACCTCCTTAGCCGCCGCTGGATCTGTACTCAACAATCTCCAGTAGATGAACCCTCGATCTCTCAGATCAGGGTTATCAGAGTCCTGAGTTGCTAGACTGAGCACCTGTTGCACCAGCTCTTGAGTGTCTGTCGGTCGCTTCAAGAAGAGCTTGACAATTGCTGTGAGCAGCTGCAGCTGTACCTGAGTATTCTCGTCGTGGAAACCCTCGAGGAAGCTCTCCAGGAGCTCGTCAGCATTGTCTATTCTCTCTGCGTACTCTCCGATTATCCAGATCATGGAGGCTCGGGCTTCTGGCTCGTCCAGGGTGTCCAGGTTCTCGCAGAGGGTCGAGATTATGCTCTCGTATTTGTTGGGGTACTTTCGGAAGATGTCCTTGATGACAACGATAGCCTCCTGCACGACGTAGTTGACCTTTGTCTGAATCAGGTCAAGGAGAGTGGAGACACAGCGCTCGGCCGAGGGCTCCACTTTGATGGCGCACCTGCCAATTGCCCGCACTGCCTTTCTCACGAAGTCGACGTCCACTTCTGTCGCGTACTCCTTGAGCTCGGAGAGGACTTGGGCGATGTTCGCTTGGGAGGCGAGACGGATCATTATGTCGAGTTTCTCTAGTTTTACGTAGATCGGGTCGTTGTACTTGACGAAGAAGACTTTCATCTCGTGTTTGAGAATGTCCGGACGCTTCTGGACAATCAGATTTATATTGCGCAGGGCCACGTACTGGACTTCGGGCTCCGAACTGAGGAGAGTTACCAGGGGCGGCGCCAGCTTCTTCGTCAGGGTCCCCACGAAGTCCGATTCTGACTGCAGCATCTCCATTAGCTTCATCAAGACCTTGACAGCGGAGAGAACGACTGCGGCGTTGGCGTGCGCCAGGCGAGGAGTTATGCGCTCGCAGATACTCTGCGCCTCGCGATCGTCTTTGGGGGAGTAGTTCGCCAGGGAGTCCAGGATGAAAACCTGACCCCACTCGGTGCACTCGTTAAGGGCAGTCAACAGCTTGTTTATGGTCTGGGCGTTCATCTCCACCAGGGGCTGACCACTTGGGGAGGACTCGTTTATCTCGGAAAGCGCTGCCACTGCATTTGCGACGACCTGGGGGAGACAGGGTAGATTTCTTTATGGGCGATATTCTTTTCACAGATTTTTTGGCGGTCTTATTTATTACGTTTAGGAAATAATTTTTTGAAAATTTAGGACGACTCTACTCAAATTATATATTTTGTTTGATTCAAATTGAAATTATATTTAAAAAATGCGGGTTTGAATGGAAAATTATTATAGCATTTTTCCCTGACTTTATCAATAGGTTTTTTATTGAGAAAGGACAAGCGATATTGGCATCCTGTCAATGGCGTGTGTGTCAATGCCCAAACTGTTAATCTAAGGGTCGTGGGGTCGATCCCAACCTCCGATGATTTTTTGCGTCATCTCGAATTGGCAATATCATTAATTTCCAATAACAATGAAAAATTCAATAACTTTTTCATTACGCTGTGTCGGAATAGTATATTATGCAACATGTGCGTAATGGTGTTTTTGGCCCGTGGGAGGTTGTAACACGAGCAAGGCGAGTGTTATAATCCCACGAGCCAAAAAACACCATTACGCACAAGTTCCATACGATATTTTATGTCATTGCGCCCGTAATCCGCGATTTAACCGAACGAAGCGAGGTTAGAATCGCGTGATTACGGGCACCTATGGCATAAAAGTAACTATTCAGTCACTCGACGCGAAGCGGAGGTTAGAATCACGCGATTACGGGCACCTATGGCATAAAAGTACTTTTTCGACACACTGAGATGCGAAATTATGTTCGTAACTCGTGAAAAAAGTGGTTTTTGACTTGTGGGATTACATCAGTCGCTTTCGGCTCGTGATATAAACCTCCCACTCGCCAAAAACCATTTTTTTTCACTTGTTACGAAATATACTATTTTATGCCATAGGTGCCCGTAATCACGCGATTCTAACCTCGCTTCGCTCGGTTAAATCGCGAATTACGGGCACAACGACATAAAATATTGTATGGAACTTGTGCGTAATGGTGTTTTTTGGCTCGCGGGATTATAACACTCGCCTTCGGCTCGTGTTACAACCTCTCACGAGCCAAAAACACCATTACGCACATGTTGCATAATATACTATTAATATATATTAATTGTTTTGGGTGATTTTGCCCGTATTAAATAATAATCCTCGGGCAATCATTTTTAAAGAGGGGAAAAGCCGTTGAAAATCCTGAAAAATTACCATGGGATTGCTGTCAGACAGCAGATCCTTGAGCTGATCCAAGAATCCCTGATCCTCGACGAGGCCCGCATTGATATCATAAAGTTTAGCAACACAAACAGCTGCTGTTTTCCTCACGTAGGGATCCTCATCTCTCAGACACTTTCTCAACGGTTCGCACAGGTACTCGGTGATCTTGTCGACTCTGATGCAGCCCATGGTGCGCACTGCCAGTGCACGAATCAGGGGATTTGGATCCTCGCAGTCCTACGCAACAAAAACGTGCAAGCCAGGGATTCAAGTCTACTCACGATAACCACTAACTATTTCATGTTCGACCCACTCTTTTTTTGTATTGAACTTTTTTTTTTTGTGTAACGAGATAGAAAGATTTATGGTACCTTTGTCATCGGAGATGTCGCTAGCTCCTTTTTAGCGTGTCAGAACGAAAAAGTTGAAATTGGTCACCGTTCACCATTTTTTTTTCTTCATTATCATTAAGTTTATTGGAGGAATTGACGATCGTGACACAAATCGTTCATTTTTCAAAGAGCACGAGTTATTCGTTCTTATTCAAAATTTCGTTCTGCTTAAATTTTTTTAACATGTTAATTTGCTATTTCATTGTTGATTATTTAGTTTATTTCTAGAGTCGAACGTGCAGATGAAAGTATTGGGGTATAATTCTGGACTGAAGTGGCAGAGTTTTCTCCTTCCACTGAAATTTTAATAATTTTTTAAATCAAATTTGATCTTTTTTTTTTAATGACTCTGTCACTTCAGTAGAGAATTATTTCTACAGAATAAATAATGGGTCAGTCAGGTGAAATGTTCGGGGAATGTTTGCTTTGGAACATCGAGAAACAACGAAAAATAATCTTTCGTAATGAAAAAATTGTTATTTAAAAGTAGGAATAGATGTAAATCGTCGAATTATTAAGTGGATATATTTGTTGACTTTAGTTTTAACTTGTTTTGCGTGCATTGGCATTAGCGCATACAGCCATCGGTTTATTACAATGCAATAGACACATAAATATGATAAACGTTCAATGAAGTATTTGTTAATTCAACGCACATGCGAATTTAACAATTGAAAATTCGACGGAAAAATTGAAGTAATTAAAATTGGCAATTCCCTTTGATTAATTTGATTAATATTTTGAGAAGGAAAACAAAAACAAATTGTCATGCACCTGAGAGAATATTTACACCGATGCTGAGATCAATGGATCGTCAATCAATACAATAATCGAGACAGAAGGTGTCAACACTTAATCAATTTATCCAACTAAGTATTCATTATTTTTAGTATCGCCCTGGAGATTCAATGATCCTGGAATTTGGAGTGACAAATTAATGCGGAAAATGTGTTTATCATTCGAAAAATGGCTTGCGATAGCGTCCACCAAATTCCAGTCTCGTGCCCTTTGAAAAATAAGCGATTCGCCTCTCGATACATTTCTTTTCTTTCTCTTTTCGATAATTATCGGACATTTAGTTATTGAAAAACGAACAGCCCTGTGCAAATAATTATTTGCAAAGCCCAGTTCGTGACAGACGAGGCAGAACTGTAAAGTCGTGGAATTACAGACAAAAATTAATTAATAATTCCATTCAAATTGTTTAAATCTTGTTCCCCTTTCATCGTTTTACAACAAAATTATTCCCAAAACTGACGGATTTATCGACATATTGAAAGATATTTTGCCATAAAATTTTCAAAAGACAAGAAAATTGTTAAGAAAATTCAATTTTCAGATTTTCTCGGCAAAATCAATTGCTTTGTAAGAAAATATTCGGCTCCCTCCCTAAATTAACATCGAGTGATGAACAAACCTTAAGCACAATTAAACATCTCAATTGTGGAGAACATTAATGAAATACTGAATGACTCTGCAGCTTGCCTCGAGCTCAAATAAAATTACACTGGTGTCGTTAAGTATATACAAATACAGCAGAGGTGCACTTTATAAAATTGATGATAAATTATTAATTTGTGGGAATTTCAGGGGATTAAATAATGTTGCCTTACCTTGACGAATGTATTGACAGCCATGATGGCCATATCGGGCTGGCTCTTGGCGTAGTTCATCAAGTAGAGGTAGACCAGTTTCTTCAGCTCGAGATTGTCGGTCTGCATGCAGTTGACAACGTCGGGGAAGAGAGCTGAGACGTCCTTGCCGACGGTCATCGATGCAATAACCTGATGAAAATCATTAGAAAAATGAGTTAATCGCTTTTCATTCGACTTGATTGGGCTCTCGAGGATGAGTTTTACCTTCTTCACTGCTTCTTTCTTCTTCTCTTTCTTGTCATTATTCAATTCTGACTTTAATTCGAAGATCTCACCCTTCTTTGTGGTGGTAAAATACTTTGAGTCCGACATTTTTCGTACTGAGAACATAAAAAAATAATTGGAAGTGTGTGAAAAATTGTATTAATTATGTGCACGAGAAGATTGCCATGGCAAAATTTTAATTAATTTAATTATTGAGTCTTGTTCACTCACAAGCTCACTCCCAAACCCAAAAATTGAACTGGAATTTTTTTTCCTATTGGTTTAGTCAATTTTATTGGATTGAAGGGGGTTATGCCCTCACATCTGACTATCGAATGACTCTAATCAACATGTATAGACACAGCCGGGGATGGATCAATGTTCCCCGCAGTTTTTGCAGGCGACCACCCCTGGAGCCCAGCCCCTCTCCCCGGACCTCGTGAAGAAGCTTTCTCGGGCCGTTTTCCAGCTGTAAACCTTGGAGAAAACCGGTCCAAAATAATTGGGCCCCCTAATTCACTGAAATATTCCCCAAAAACGTAGTCACACGCAAGATGAGCGAATTACGAGCCTGCCAGAGCGAAAATAATTCACGCCAAAGTAGAGCAAACAAGTACCTTATATCTGATGACATCGAACCAATTTCATTTTTGGGATAGGATTGTTGAAACATTGTCGGACTCACCTCAATTGTTGACGAATAACTGTCAAATTGTAGGAAATTGCTGCCGACTTGACAGCATACACGACAGAGATCGTGCCCGAAACGCCCCTGAGGTGCAGACTGAAGTCAGTCACTCATCTAGAAAGTCCATGCAACTCGTCTCTGATGATAATGTCGGTGGATTTCCTGTTTAACCAACAGTAGTGAGTAACCTTGAATGACTGATACCAGAGAGGACAATCAGAAGCCGAGAATCTCTCGGGGTATGGACGACTCCGGAGCTAGAATTAAGGTCCGGATCGAGGAATTTCGGTCGAAATGACTAAAAAATTCCCCAGAAAATTGGTAGAAAAGGGCATTTCACATAATGTCCGTATCATTGCGGTAAAAAAACTAATTTTCATCGCGCTGTGGCGGAAAAGTAACTTTTCAGACACATTGAGATGAAAAATTATGTTCGTAACTCGTGAAAAAAGTGGTTTTTGACTCGTGAGATTATATCACTCGCCTTCGGCTCGTAATATAGACCTCCCACTGGCCAAAAACCATGTTTTTTCACTTGTTACGAAATATACTATTCTTCCAAAAAATAGTTCAATTATTCCGGTGAGGGGATAATTGGGTCTGAAGAGGGAGCAATTCTTTTTTTATAGCTTCAATTGTATTTAGAAAATGTCCACAATAAACAACACCACTTCTTCCTAGCCAAATCACGGTCGACATCCTGTCAAAATGGCGACGATCAATTATAAAATAAAGAAAACCCTTATTCCAATTCGCACAAGCACTAAACACTTCCAAGATCCAATTATCCTTTTGTAAAACATTTTTTTTTATATTTCACAGGTTATTTCAAGGAAGCTAGACTGCACTAGCTCGTGTCATCCGAGATTGCGTGACCTGAGAATCGTCGAACGAGATAGATCAGCAATTTATACCAATCGGGGCTCAGGGGCATTAAAACGGGAGAGACAGAGAGAAAAGGGATGACGATCCTTAGAGGATGAGGATCTTTAGGGTGAGAGTTGACTCAGAGACCCATCGAACGGGAAAAAACTAAAGTCCCCTCCTAATTAATTAATTGAATTTTTGCTCACGACCTATGGGAGCCTTAAAAAAATATTTTCAACCATTTCAGGACACTCCAATTCTCCAGATATTTTGGAACTTTCCTCAGGAATCCAATGGCATCGAACCCGAGCTGCTACATCGATTCGTTTTCGAGAAATCTCGAAAAGACTGAAGTCCCTTCCGAATGAATTAATTTCATTTTCTTTGCCTACCGATTTTCACTCTTCTCGATTTTCTTTCGTTAAATTATTACGGCCCTATTTATTTAACAGTCAATTTGGTGGGAGTTCTGCAAAAAGTCTCAGCACTTCTCCGGTACCCTGCTCTCATGCGCGCGTTTACATTTCAAACTTCATCCCCGCAGTGTCTCCTCACACGTCCAACCCTTCGGATCCCCTGAGTAGCTTTGGTTCTCCCAATACGTGAATTTTTTTTTGCTCAAGACAGTAGGAAAATCGAGAGTCAGCTAATGATGTGTGAAGTGTTGAGGAATAATTCCAACCACGAATTTCTTTTAATTTTAGTCTTAAATTCGTGTTAAGATAAAGACTTGTGTTGTTGGAATTTTCTCAAAAGGTCCAGGAAAAAATTAATATTTAATTCGAAATTCGAGGCGAAGATTACCCGAAAAAATTGTCCATTTGTACCGGAGCTATTGGACTCTTCATTGTAATTGAGATTTCACGTTGAGAATTTCAGTTGATCAAATTGTATTTAGTTTAGGTCCGGTCTACTAGATTTTTTATTTATTTTTCTCCTCAGGGTCTCCAGAATTCTTCATAATTTCTGCTCATTATAGACGTCTACGGGAGTACTAATTACGGCCGAAAACGGTCATGAGAAATTATTGTCTTAGCATGAGCCAAAAAGTCATAATCAAAAAAGTCACAAAACAAAAACAAATAAAAATTGCCACCGGAATAACACACATTGCCGACATTTCAGATTTCATGACCTCTCGTCTGACTCCAAGATCATAATTTTTCGTGCCTGTTTTCCGGCGTAATTACTGGCCCGTAAATATCTACAATGAATAGCGATTCTGGGGAATTCTTGGGAACACCCTAGGAACAAGAATCAATAAAAATCGGACAGGCCAGTTCTTAAACAATTTTTAAGACTCATAATAATAATCAATGAATATTTCTTCTGTCCAGTGAAAGAGTAAAATCCGCAATTGAAAGGAAAATGTGACTCCATGAGAACCTAGTCGTCCCACCACCCATAAGCTCTACAATTTCATCTAACAATGAAAACGAATTGACAGTCTCCAAAAATGGCGAGATTTATTGCAACTGTAAAGGCAATAATAACTCGTCTTGTGTTTGCCTCTCACGGGTTTATTGCAATTTGGCAAGTGACGACGTTCAAGAAGAACCCACTCTACTGGTACCTGAGCTGTCCAATTCTGCTGCTCTTCTTCGAGGGTCTCTTTACCCTAACGATAAAGGAAAATCAAGAGTGGAAATGGTGAGGACAATTTTATTACTAAAATTCCCTCGCGTATTCTTTGGAGACCCCAATACGAGGACCCCAATACTTTCTGGGTCGCATGTGTGACCTCTGGCACACGTGGCGGGGTGATGGGGGTGTTTTTTTTTCTACGTTTGACGGACAGTCGGAAATTGTGCATTAGGGGAATGCGAAGGTGGGTTGTGTTGGTCGGGTTGTAAAAGTATCAGGCGGTTTCACGTCCGGTGATATGCGATACTCATCGAGAGGTTTTTGATAAATTGGGCGATCGCGTTGTGTTCATAATTTGGGGAAATGAAGAAAAACAAATCAGGAGGTGAGCCTGGAATCTAGAGTAAAGCTATTGGGGGGATACTGAGGGTACGAAGTCTTGCGTAAATTGAGCCAAGATCACCTTTTTTGGGATAATTTTATGGACCATAAAAAAGGAGCTGGCAGAACATTGCAAAGAAATTTGTGACAGGTTAGATGATGGTCATACGATCTGTCATCAACGAATGGCCAATCACATGACAAGACTCAATAAAACCTGACAACATTTTGTGACACAAAAACAAAATGTCCGTCACGTGGCACCTGTAGAGGCAATGAGTCAGTGAGCCAATGTCATCTGACCAATTTATTGACAAGAGATAGCAGTCAGTGGCTGATTTCAGAATGCTCTCTCATCTCTTCTCTCCCCTTTCCAAATCATTTTCTCCAATATCTTTGCTCAGGCATGCCTTCGTACGTGACGTTACGCGTTACTCCCATCCCAGCGAACGTTCTCCACGTTCATTGAAGGAATTCATTCATTATCCTCACCCCATCACCCTCACACCTATTCCTCGTGTTCATTGAGAGATTGCATTGATCCAACCTTCTTCCAGGTTCTGTCCTTCAGTATTCCTCTACCTCGGCAGCGTAGTCCCTGCAATATGGCTCCTGGAATTGGACAAATTGGAGCGAATAATGAGGCCCTCACCCGGGCACATGAACATCTCGAAGACCCTAGACTTGTCCCACTTAGCTGCCAAAGATCTGGAGCAGTTGGAGCAATTGTTCGGGGTAAGAGTCGCCCAATCATCATTTAAACCCCCAAAACAAGACAATTGGCATGAGAATTTGACTCTCACGTGTGATTTCCCCAGGTGAAAATGCAACTGCCTGACATCCAGATCTCCACAGAAACGTGGGTAACTCTCATAGAGCAATTTCTGATGCTGGTGTTGATTGTGGGTCGCTGGATGCTGCCCAAGGGGGATTTGACGCGAGACCAGTTGAGTCAGCTGTTACTAGTCTACATAGGAACAGCTGCAGACATCATCGAGTTCTTTGATTCATTCAAGGAGCCCAGTATTTCCTCAGAGATGATGCTGGTGTATCTCACCCTGGGCATCTGGTCTTGGTCCTTGATCCAGTTTACTGTTGTATTGACAGCCACCAAATCCAGAAAATCGCGACTGTCCTCTGGAGGTTCGGTCAGGATGAAGGTCCAGACTGAGACCAGCTGCTGTAGCATTGACGTATGGGCAATTGCTCTGAATATGATTCTCCAGGTATTCAAGTCATCCATCAAATCATGCGCAACACCATTATTTCAGATCTATTATTCCCTTTCTCATCCAGGATGCGCCATTTCTCGCCTTTCGACTACTGATCATCATTCACTTCAAGATCGTCAGCTACATGAACATCTTCTTCACGTGCAAGAACACTCTGGTGATTCTTCTGCAGTTATACCGACTCTACGTTGTTCAGACGGAGAAGAAAACGCGAAACAGGAAGACGAGGAGGAGAATCGATAGGGAGGAAATGCCGAGTATTAGTATTGTATCTAGGGGGGATATGTACAGTTGCGAGGAGTGTAGGCGTGGAAGACGACGACGCAAGGATTTTGAAGTTCCGTCGGAGACGGATTATTCTTCCGAAGAGCAAAATCGATATGAGCTTGCACCTAAAAACGTGGACAGGTCTAAAAGGTATTCACGGGAAATAATTTATTTAGGGGATTTAATGGAATTATTTAGGCCAATTAATTCTCTTTGTTTTACTTTTTTCAATTGGATTTGATAGAAGAACCAGGAATGACACGGGTTACTCCACCTCCAGCTCCAGGAATTCTTCAAAACACGAGAAATACCACAAAAAAGAGATGAAACGAAGCTCTTCTACACGGAGGGAGGAATTTCGTAAGAATGAGGTGACTTACGAGGACGAGAAACGACAATCAAAGAGGGATAAAAACGTATCGAGGAAGTCCCGGAAGAATTCTATCCCTAGTAAATCAACATTGAAAGCAAAATCGGAGCGGAAAAAACGGAAGGAGCGAGAGAAATCTGAGTCCATAGAGGAAGATCAAAGCTCTAATCGTTCCGTGGAGGAAGATAAATCCGAGAGTGAGAGCAACGGAACTGAATCAGAGTCTGAGGAAAGGTGAGACTATTTTTTTTATTTATCTGCTGTACAGAAATGAATAATTTGATTCTTTACAGATCGAGTCAATGTCTCGATCAATGTCAGACAAAAAAAAATGAAAATTGTATAGAACGCTTTGTGAGTTTTTGTTTTTTTTTTCATTTTTTTTCACGATATAACAGGATAATCAATGAACTGAATTTATTTTATGCCACAGGCGCCCGTAATCTGTGATTTAACCGAGCGAAACGAGGTTAGCATCGCGTGATTACGGGCACTCGTGATCACGCGATGCTAACCTCGCTTCGCTCGGTTAAATCACGGATTACGGGCACAATGACAATAGTATATTGCCGGATGGGCGTTATGGGGTTTTTTGCTCGCGTGGCGTTTGGCAAACCGAGCCGAAGGCGAGGTGGCCAACCACGCGAGCAAAAA
>JAPYZN010003760.1:0-11800 GCA_030522865.1 Psyttalia lounsburyi | reverse complement strand
ACAAACATCTGGGGAGAAAACTAGAACATTAAATATATTGACAGGTATTTGGTGATTCATGTCTTAAATGTGAATTATTATTAATTTTATGATTTCGGACCACGCCGATTTTCACGGATTCATCATTTTATACGTGGTTTTGTGTATGCCAAAAGGCACCCAGCGAGTCCATATCGGTTGACTGAAACACCACCTAACGGGAGAAAAAATAGTATATTGTGTTACAAGGCCGGCAACGGCTGTATTGTCGAAGGGGGCAAGCCCGCCGAACGAGCACGAGCTCGTCCTCGTTCGGCGGGCTTCCCCCTTCGACGCTACAGCCGTTGCCGGCCGTGTAGCACATACTATTTTTTCGGATGCCGCCTAGGAAAGTTCGTAAATTTAGTAGTGAAGTGGTAAACGGAGATTACTGTCGACTATTGGCCCGTTTTGAATGAGTATTTTGGAATCTAAGAAAGATAAAAATAATTTTAATGTAACAATTTTTGCGAAGCTAATTGAGTAAATAAGGGTGAAATGAAATAAAAAACTTGATATGAAGCAATTAACTATTTAATTCAAATAAAATATTTGTGATTATTTGGTAACAAGCCATATTAAACATTTATAAATCACTTTAACGACTTAATGAACAAAAAGAGACTTAGACATCTAAATATTTTAATTTTTTGGCTTTTCGCCTGTATAAATCCAAACATTTCCATAGTTATTTATAGTAATAGTAGCATTGGTCGTTCGTAAAATATTTGGAGAATTCTGGGGTTCATTCGAAGTCGCTGAACTTTCAATTTCACTGTCCTGTGCTGATATTGGGGTCATTTTCGATTTTTTCGGTAGAGGTAGAGATGATGAGGACGTACTTGCTACATTTTGAGGAATAGACGTTTGTTTATTTGAAAACCAAATGTTTTCTTTGTTGAACGATGCCTCAGATACTGGATTACTCTTTAATCTCTTCGGTGGAGGTGGAAGTGTAGGTGTTGAGGTCCTACTTGCTGAATTTGGCAGAACTTTGCAGCGGCTTTGTCCATTCGAAAAATTAGTATTCCTGTTTTCGGATAATGGTGCATTGACTGTTGTGCATGTTGTAGACGTAATGGTGCTTGTGGGCATATTACTCGAGCTTCTGATAAGTCCTCTGATTTTTCCACTGACTTGACGCTTAGCATATATCGAATTCTCCACATAGCCTTCAGCAACGGTGATGGAACGCCAGTTTCCATGTTTTTTTAGCTCTGTAATAGTACCTCCAGCTTCGGCCAGTAGTGTTGCGGATGTACGACGAAACATATGACCAGTATACGTCTCTGGTTCAGGCAAATTCAATTGTTTTGCGATGAGTTGTGGTACTTCTCCAAACTTGTGGGTACCAATAACTTGATTCATACATTTACCGTTCTGGTAGCGCAAAAAGAATCGACTGCTGTCAGTGACTTCTGGACGCAGGGCCATGTATTTTTTAGTAATAGCATAGAACTCACCATCTACACAAAACTTCTTGGGTTCATGAGTTTTGGTCTTCGGAATATCAATGATTAGTTCCTCTCCTGTATCTTTAACCATGTTCATTGCAATTGAGACAAGTTCGTCCTTTCGAAGGCAACCTGCAATTCCAACAGCCAGAATAGCCTGAAAAAATATCAATTATTGATTCAAGTTCGTTTATTTGAATAAAAGATGTACGAAAAAATTAATAGAAAACGTTAATGTTTTAGAAACGGGAATTTTATTGACTTTTTCGGCACATTGAGATAAAAAATTATGTTCGTAACTCGTGAAAAAAGTGGTCTTTGACTCGTGGGATTATATCACTCGTCTTCGGCTCGTGTTACAACCTCCCACGAGCCAAAAAACACTATATCGCACATGTTGCATAATATACTATTGTCTCGAAAACATACCTTTATTCCCAGATAAACTAAATCAGGAGCATAGTTGAAGAAATTTGCTATTTCACCTGCTGTCAAGACCCTGGATTTTTTAGGCACATACCCAACTGCATTTTTCCTTAGATAAGCTTGTAGTAAATGGTATTCAGTGATATCAACATGATGATAAATGTTTAAACACGATTTTAGTTTTGAATATAAATTCCACAGAGTTGAAGGTGCCAGTCGTTTGCCCTGTTCCCCTATATAAGTTAATATCACAGGCTCCTCGAATCCTTCTCTCCCCTTCTTCTCACTTTGCCAGTGTCGAAAGTGGTCGTAAGTAATCAAGTATTTGTCTCTGGATTTATCGGGTAGCAGATTCTCCACGTACTTGTTGGCTTGTTCAAATATTTCATCTGGCACCTCCTCAAAGTTATCGCTGTCGTCATGTCCCGGGTATTGTTTTTTATTAAACATGTTGATAATTCGTCTATTTAGTGTTCACATAATTGAATTCAATTTCACTCGATGCTCGATCAATCTTTTAGTGATTTTTTCACTTATTTTTTAACAATAGTTTTGATATTTAGGTTAGAAATGTTAAACGTAGGTCAGTGTTGTTATGTATCGGGGTACGCGAGAATGATGTCGCCAGGAGCCGTTTTCATGAAAGCGACTTCTCATTGCCGAGTCGCCTGTTCGGCAATAGAGACTATTGCGGGTTCCCCCCGAAAAAAACACAATATTTCCGTAACAGAGACTGGCAATGTCTGGTGACGTCATCATTGCCAGAGCAGTACGGCAATCTGCTTGTTTTCGGGGTCCCCCCTAGTGAGCAATGTCGAACTTTCCGAGGGGGCGTCCGAAAAAATTTTTTTTTTCAAATCCATCCCAATCATTTCATTCTCCTATCATTTCCTTACCAACAATGTTCGATCATTTCATTCTCCTATCATTTCCTTACCAACAATGTTCGAAAATTGGCCAATCTCACTTGGTCATCAAAAACTGCGGTGTTGATTTTCATAATTATTAAAAATCTAGAATCAGATCTTCATGGATCTAAATGACCGTAGAGAGGCAATTGTCAGCGTCATTGGGCAAGTAAAAGCTACAGGGCTGGGACTGGTAGACTGATCAAATTAAAGACAGATGTTGCAAAAGATGTTAGGATTTGGAGGACTTGGGGCAGAGTATTGGCCAGTCGTATGTATCTTCCGTCCATTCTAAAAAAATCCAATGTAACGTTTTTGGAAGCCGGATTATTCGGATATATATATACATATCTATGTATATATATATAAATCCGTTTTTGGGGTTTTTGAAGCGTATATGAAACTGATCCTGGTTCTGAGTTTGAGTTCGAGGCTGAGTCTAAGTCTGAGTCTTAGTCTGAGTCCGATTCTAATTCTAATTCTGATTGTGAGTCTGAGTTTAACTCTGACTGTGACTCTGACTCTGATTTTATATATTCTGATATATATCATTGAAAAACGAAATATAAATCCATGTGAGAGCGATGCAAACGTGATTATACGCGCGCGTAGCACTCAATAGCAATCATCGCTAGTATTGTAAAAATTATAGATGTTTTCGAGATTGTCAAGATTCTTCTGGACAAATCGAAAAGATTTTCCAGAAATCCTTTATATCGCACATCTTAAGATAGTGGAAGGACTGAAGAAAAGGAATTTAATATCGGGAGTGAAGGGTAATAGAAGTTTACTTGGAGATTAACAATTCAACTCCATACAATTTAATTGCATCAATGGTGCTCATAAAGCACAAGTTTTCAGCCCATATGGCAGGGAGTTGCTAACCGATGAGGCATAAGACCAGACCCATCAGACAAAGACGTGAGAAAGTCTTGTTGAAGCTGTTATTATTCTAAGTTGAGGGAGAAGAATAGTTTTAGTAACAGAGTCAGACGTATTGGGATGGACCAATACGTCGATTTGTTAATAAATATCGAAATAACAAAAACGATAGTAGATTATGTGCATCAGAGATATGATTCCTCTTGCCTGTCATCCAGACATTGGTCAGCAGTCTCAGGGTATCGTTTGGATGCCCAAAACAAATTTCTTTAGCTGAATTAGATTTCTTTCTCAATGAAGTTATTATTTGATTTATTGATTCTCGGTAGCGATTACTTTCCTCGAATTATATAGATGCAATTTAATGGGTTCATTGTATACGAGAATCATATCAATACCAATCGATTGAAAATTGAAAAACCGATTTAGTGATTAAATCTCTGATTATACAGTCAGAAAATTAAATTTGGACGAAGAATACAATTCGATGAATGTGATTAGGAGATCCCTCGAGTTCTGCATTCAATTGCGAAATTCATCGAAGCGTTAAGAATATAGTTTTTTTCACTCATAAATTGGATCATCTTAGTGCGTATATTTAGAACAAAAAAAATGTTCAATTGACCGATTAAACAAGCAAATTGTGGTACGAAGAGCAGCTGAAGTGCGCAAAGCGTGAGGGAAATATCCATTTGCATTCTCCGGGACAGAAATTTAGTTCACTATCATTTCCAATATTATTCTTTCAACGAGTTTCATTAATATCTCCTACTTTCTTCATTACGTCGTTTTTTTATCTGTATTATCTCTATGTAACCGTCGCCTTTGCATCGTTTTTTCTCTCCCTGTTTCTCTTTCATTCCTCATGCTTACTCTTTTCCTCCTGTCCCCTTCTACTTTCCAAATAATCGGCTTTTTTATCATCTGCTTTCTTCCTTTTTCCCTTCTCGGGAAAGTCTGCATTAATGATAGGCTCAACAGGCTATGAACTATGAAATTATGAAAAATTGTTTGCCACGGCAGATCGAACTATGCTGCCTTCAGCTTGTTCTGCATTCATCTGTTTGTCTTCGATCTTCTCTTCCTCTGTGTCTTCAACCTTTTCAAACGGAATTATGTTATCAAAATCCTTTTTTTTTTAAATTATTCTGCTCCACCAATTGTTTTTTTTATCTTTCTGTCGTCTTTGACTTCCTTCTGGTTGTCGGTGAAATTCAGAACGCGGTCTCACCGCTTCCCTCCTCTATCATCGCCATCTCTTTTGGACCTGCTGGTGTTTCCGTCTACATCATGCGATAGTGAATGATATCTGCATATTTTCTTCATCCGCCTTCTATCCATTTATTTTTCCTATTTTCTTCTTCGGTGGTAACTTCGTAAAAAGCAATCACTGACAGATTTAATACCATCTAAAATGATTTACATCTCCCCATAAAATATATTCAACGTACTAGAACATTTTTCTCTCCGTGTATTTTAGTTTACCTATTCTCAACAGTACGAAGTAGTCCATGAGGGTAAAACTACAACTTCTCTTATTGTAACTCGACCAGCCCTGGCAATTATCAACTATATATACCGACCTTGAGCATTGAATAAACGGTAGATATTGAAAATTTACAATTACAAAATGTGATATTTATCTCTCTTTGTTCCACCATCCATTAGTTATATTTTACTCATTATTTTCCCGGTGCAGATAATAAAATCGCGGAAGAATAAGACAGTGAGTTATTTTAGTATTTGTTTTGAGGAAGAGAGTTTTAACAACTGCACAAAAGTTCCACAGAAGGGGAGTTATCGTGGTACTTGAAAATAGTCACTAGACTCGTCATTTCAAACATATAACTCTGTGTAAACCAATCGGCTTTAGACTCGTTGAGAGGACAAGCAAGGTGGTAGTTTTAGTCGGCTAATAAACTTTTAACAATGCTCATATATAATCTTCGTGTTATTCATAATTCGTTGGAGTTGACTGCAAACACGTAACCCGTACGGTAAAATAATGAGATTTCTGAGGTTTTCACTAGTTCTCATGGTAGTGAAGCTAGTATCGACATGTTGTCCTACATGTTGCCCTACATGTTGCCCAAGTGGTCTCGTTCCCCAGCGACCGGTTGAAAAAACAATTATAGTGAAAATTGTGAAAGATCCGCCGAAACCACCGGTGGAGAAGAAAAGTACATTAATTATTAAACTTGTTAGAGAGGAGAAGAAGAAAGATCCACCGCCAACTCAGAATTGGTATCTAGTACCTGGACCTGTGCAGATGGAAAAACCGACGCAAGAACCACCTAAACCGGCAAAGAAATACATATGTTTCTCCTGCAGATAACAAGGAATTTAATAATTTTGTTTAATGACTGTACTTAATGACATTTCAAAATTATGAAATAATTCCTGAAATAAATTGAATGCAATTGAATTCACTGCCTTTTATTTTGAAAGTACATTATTATGGTTCCCCGGCGATAATACGTAAAGTATGAAACGTAAAGTTTATTGAGGAGTCCTCCACGGCGGTCCTCCAGTAATTTCTAGATAATTAGATGCTGATAATGAGCTCATCTGAAATTCTGTACGACTATTGTATGGCCAGGACTTAATAAATTAATATTCATGAACAATCATCTAAATAAATTGGCAATGGTGTGTTTACTTTGAAATAAAGACATTCTCAATGTTTAAAATGAAACTCTTGTTCGTTTGTTAAGTGACATGAGCTAGCGGATAATTATGGATAAATTGGGTGCGCACACATGAAAAGGACTCACTTCATGGTATTTAGTTTTCGAGATAATCTCGTTTTACTGTGGGCAACTTCTATGTAAATAAATGTGAGATGATTTTATTATCTTTTCGTCATTCTGGGGTCAAAATGACCGAAATGTTATTAATATTACCGAAGTATACATAACTCTGTATCTTCAAAGTGAACTCTTACTTTTAGAGTGTTGGAAACTGGTTTAAAATTTGAGGTGACTATTTTATCAATTAGAAGACTAGGATTTAATATTTTTATATTTTATTTTGTGATTTTTTTATATTTTATTTTTTTTTCTCTTTAGCTCTTTTTCATGTCATAGTACGATTATGAAGCAACATTTCGTATATATTTTTAACTTCCCGATAAGGGAGTTATTGTTATGTATTATTTCAGTCACCTAAATCTAGATGAATGAAAATTTCAAGCATAAAATCTTTAAAAATGAAGATAAACAAGTAGTCAGATTTTTAATCGCGCTGTAAATTGACACAGGTTTTCCAGCACAAAAAAATAGGAATTTAAATTTCAGCATCTAGAATGTTTGTCTGGGTGCAAAATATTGAAAAATTAAAACTATTTTTGAAAGTTTGACTTATATCCATCGAGTTCACCAGCAAAGATCGAAAAGGCACAAGCAAATACAATCGAATTTGTATAGAAAATCCGAATAATCCCTCCCATGAGACTTGGAAATGTCCCTGAATGGGCAGTTCCATCTGTTCTCCTCAGATTAGCATGGAATTAGAAGTGACGATTGCCACAGTGAGTGATGCGATACAGTCGCAATGCAGTTGGGTCAAACCACAAATTTGCATAGAGCTCTCGTGAATGCCACACGATATAGAGTACAATATGGTAGATCGATTTACCCATACCACAGAGATTTCGAATGCCATCCTATATTCGAATTTTCCTATAATTTTCATCACTCATGCGGAGTCATGAATGGGCTTGAAGAATTAATCATTCAATTGTAAACATATTAAACATTCCAACAAAGTATGTTTGAACAATCGACAAACAGGAAGAGGAATTGACATACTGATAAAAATTCGTAACATCCACTTCTGAAATTATGTAAGTTGCCTGTACATATAATAAAAACAAGCGTTAAAATGTAAGTGCTTTGAAGAACAGGAAAACTCATTACCCATGCTTTGTTGCTACATAAAAATCTTCCTCTAACATGAATTCATTTTATCGAAAAAGTTTATTACATGTGAGAACGACGATGATTGAATGAAGTTAGCAGAAACTTCATGGGGTAAAATAATTAGAATCAAAGTTGTAATGAGAACCCAGGAAAAATGAGAAGATACCGTTTTCCCGTGTTACGGACGCGATTAATTTGAAACGAATTAACCAGAATTCATTTAAGAAAAAGGATTAGAAATCATTCCTAATCACGATCCGTATTACGATACTATTTATTATTAATAATTCGGGACCGTTTTGCCAGGGGTAAAGCACTAAAATCTGAATGAGAATTGATGACGTACGATTGAACTGGATCGCTGCTGGTGAAGGCAAGTAGGTGCCGGAACAGTGAGGCGAGGGATCGGTGGGTCTTGTGGAGTCTCTGGAACCGCTGCCCTGAAAAATGATGATGTGCTGGAGATTCGGGAGTCAACGATTTGAGGACAGTTGCCGATCTGGAATATCTCTTGGTAGTGGGCTGGACCCAATGATGAGTTGATTCACTGAGGTGAGGTTCTGAATCGGAATTTTGTCTCAAAAGGCAAACTTCAGTAAATCTTTGAGAAGAATTTGCGGTAATTGTTTAGTAGATTCGCATCAGAAAGTATACCCTGACTTCGGGTCGATTCGACTTTCGGACTCGTATTTACGAGCGTTAATTCCCCCAAACTCGTACAGGTGGGACCGAATATTAGCAGTGACCGGTGTCGTGAGATTGTTGACAGTGGTTGGAATTCATTTAATCGTGGGTGAACACCAGTTTTGAGTGAAATAAGTGTCTTGCGGATCGTCCTGATATTTGTAGGGACTTCAGAAGTGGGATGCAGTAGTAGTACGGACATCTTTGTGAGTTTTTATTTAAACCGAATATTGGTTTTCACTAGTTGGACCCATTCGTGAAGAAAAAATCCTTCAATTCAAGAATTTTATAATTTTTTACTGATAGAAGGTTCAGAGGAGTTGAATGGGCCGACTTTTGGGAGGATTCGGGAATCATTTTTACCATCCATCTTTGTGTTGTTCATTGTCTGTATCAGTATCAACATGTGTTGTCTTTGGGGCCAGATACACCGCCACGTCTACACCATTGGCCCTGGATAGCGCAAAGAGCGGCGCGGTGAATTATAGAACTGTATATTTAAATCTCCGCGCACGAGGACAAACGAAAAGTATACATTAATACGTTCGGGCGGTTTTGGGAGAAACTCACACCTAAAATCGGGGCCCCGAAGCTGGTGTGAATCTACTAAACAATTACCGAATTTTCTGTTAACTGACTTCGTAGATTTGGGGTTCGTTCTGGACTGAATCAGAGTAACAACGTAATTTTGATGTTTATTGATCAGAGATTATATCATACTGGATAAGAGTAACAATGTAAGTGATGGTGTATTCTGATGATGTGATCTGATGTACTGATGATCCATCCCGTTATTCCAGGGGTATTTGAATGTGCTTCGCTTTCCCACCACTCTTTGGGGGGTTCTCATCAGTAATCCATGGGTTTTATCTCTGATATAGCTCTTTCGGGGAATTGACCTAGATTAAGTTGCCAAAGAATGTTTATAGCCTCCTCGTATGATCCTTGGTCTGCTCGATTCGGTACTTTGGTCTTGATGTGTGACTGAGATATATATAGCGCGTTACTGGTGGATAGATTTACTGCTTGACATTCTTGATAGTGTCTTCTCGCTTTCATATTCGTTGACGGCATCGTATTGACTCTTTCGGTTTCCGATCTTATTCTCGGACCACCTTGTCGGTACGTAATTTGTAAACGTTTTTTACATCATATGTTTTCATTGTCTTTTATGAGGTTTCACTTTATTTTCTATCATTTTCGCTTCTGCTCGCATAAGTGGGAAAATGAAGTATAGATAAAAAATAGGGGTCCCCTAACGCATATGTATTTCACTCATATCTGACAGAAAGTTTGTATTTCATATTTTTTTTCCGTTATCATTATCACCATCAAAATGGAAAAGTTTAAATTAGTCGCTTTAGATCCGAGCAAACCAATAAGTAATCAGTGTGAGAGAATTTCGATATTTTCGATTCGATCCGAGATCTGAGGTGTATGTACTTTTTATGGTAGGATTTGCCCTTCGCGGCCATATATAAAACTTCCCGGTATCAACAAAAAAATCCGAAAAGGAGTGAGGGGACTTCACTCCCATGGTGATCAGGCGTTAACTAAGTGGAGATCTATTGATCACGACAACAGTGGCTTCGATCCCATCACGCATGCGCATTGGAGCGTGAACAAAACGAATTGAAAAGTTTCTCCTGTGTTTAAGAAAACTCGAGAGGGGGTGGAGGGAGTTGACTCCCAACTTAATCAGATCTAGACTAAGTCAACACTTATCGATCGTGATACAAAATCATTCGAATCGCATAACGCGTTCTCGCGGGAGCGTGCACGAAAACAAGGGTCTATACACACACACACATTCACACTCAGCCCATACACACACACATGCTTCCCAAAATTATCGGACAGTCAAAAATTGTTACATATTTTGGCGGGTGGGTATTTTGAAATTCAAAAATTCAACCGTTCTTTCCCTTTCTAAAGAAAATTTCATGATCTTTTGGAAGTATGGAAGAGATAGTAACGTTCTTGGAACATCTGACAGTGATGTTGAGGTTGAATTTCATGATTGCTAAATATGAAAACAAATTTTTCATTGGTTTTACCAATGAAAAAAATTAGTAACACAACTAAGAGAACACGTTCTGGTATAAAAAATATCTTTGAATCAAAAAACTCATTCGCTATTGAAGTATAAAATATACTTGAATCAAGTATTAAGTAAGTATTTTGTTTTTTCATGAATTTCCGGACAGATTAAGGGCCGGGTGTAATAATTCATCACCTGGAAATCTCCGTCACTCATTACACGTGAAATACTGATCAAATCGTAAAAAGACATAATTTCCGACTTTCAGAAATCATGGACGGAGGTCGGAAATTAGGTTTGCTTATGATTTAATAATTATTTTTCTTGTAATTAGTCACGGGGATGTCGAGGTTACGAACTATTACACCCGGGCCTTAAGTCGAAATGTCACTCATAAGCAAATTTCTGAGATTTGCCGGTGACAATTTCGAGAAAAATTGTCATATCTATCCACAACCATAAACGAGTCATCACCCATTAAAACTTGATTTTCAGCTTCACTCTCCGTCTCTCAACTGTTTCCTAGTTAACAAATATTTATCCTTCTATACGAAACTCCATTCATTAACCATTTAAAGAGTCTGACGAGTCGTTGATATAAAATAAACTCTTTTATCACTCAGCAACTCCAGTCTGTTGCATTAAACACGCTCATCAAGATACATTGAAATGTTAGCTAATCTGACCAGCTACATTAGTCCGGAATTTCAATGCCGAGAAAGGCTTAATGAATAGCTCCGGAGATTGATCGAGCCGTAGCTATGCAACTTTACTATTCGTGTTCGAGCCGTACTTGACTAGGCACGTCCCAAGCAACTGACTGTACACGTGTTCACAACCACAAATGGACAGAGCCAATGTACCACCTTGACCGAGCGCTCAACTTCCGCTTCTCGATCTCTACTGCCCATTTCATTCCTGATAACTTGACGAATGCTACGTAGGGGTTCACTATATTCACCGGGGTCTGATTTCGTGGAGTGAGATGGATCACCGGAAATATAATGAGATAATCTCGTTTTCTTTCCAAAGTATCTCTACCTCTTTGATCGAGTTACGCTTCACTTCTGGATCTTTTCAGTTTCTGAATTGTCGTATCCAATAAATATCATTCAAATTATATTTTACAAGATTTAAATATTTCTCCATACATTTATAACTGATAAACAATAATAAAATTTGTTTTCGTGCGCGGCACCTGAAAAACGCCGTTTCGTTGCGTTTTATTGGCGTTTTCCAGGCCCACATCACGAAATAGTATATTTCGTAACAAGTGAAAAAAAATGGTGTTTGGCGAGTGGGAGGTTTATACCACGAGCCGAAGGCGAGTGATATAATCCCACGAGTCAAAAACCACTTTTTTCACAAGTTACGAACAATATTTTTCATCTCAATGTGTCGAAATAGTATATTTCTCACCTAGGGAGGTAAAATAAAGGAGGCTTGCTCACGTGCAGAATTACCGCC
>JAPYZN010003755.1:0-12321 GCA_030522865.1 Psyttalia lounsburyi | reverse complement strand
AATTTTAAGACTGCAAATTGAATTATCCGATTATATAAATTCAAATCGTATCAAGTGGGCCCAATTGTGAGGGTCAAATTCTGTGGGTCAACTCTTGGAGACTAAATATTACGGGTCAAATGGATTTAACCCACATCATTTAAACCCAGTAAAACAATTCCGTGCCTGCCATAGACCGCAAATATTTCCGAAAATTCGAATAAAATTCCGTGGGTCAAATTCATTTGACCCACCACAAACCCACCAGCAAAAATAACCTACTAATTGACCCCCTTCCAGCCATCAAGAAAGACACAAAATTCCGATGAACCAGGCCCATTTAACCTGCCCATACAAGGACTGCGCATTCGCCACTCAATTCTCGTCACATCTGAAGCGCCACATTCGCGTCCACACCGGCACGAAGCCCTACAAGTGTCGCCACTGTCCATACGCCAGCAATAATCTGGTAAGTACCCCCTTAAATCAATCAATGAGCCCAGCAATTTGGTATGAATTTTCTATCCCGCATCTATCTTGTCCTTTATAATTCCTCGGCATTTCCAACCTCTCCGACGCGTTCTGTTGCCGTTGAACCGTCTACTTGGTGGCGTAAATTAAGCAAGGTACACCTTAATGTTTGGACCGCGCCGCCGCCACTGCGATAAGATAACGAGTTAATTGTGCTCACTGGATGCCCACACACGCACGTCCAATCATACCGCATGGGCCGGGTATGCTAATGTCCTTCGAACGCTTTAGTTAGGGATGCTTCTTGCATACGACGCGATCCAACGTGTCTCTTTGATAGGGAGACGTAAACTAATTTTACCGAGCCTCTCTTGAATTAAAGAAAAGACAAACAGAAAAAATTCATTCCATTCCCGTGGCTATATTATTCCAATATTTACCCAATTCGCAAATTATTTATTTAACTAGTTATCGCATGAGTCCGTCGGATTAAAATCTTCGAGTCTTTTTTTAGTTTTAAAATTAGTTGACCCACAGAATTTGACCCTCGCCGGGTGAATATCGCGGGTCAAATGGGTCTAATCGACACAATTTACCTCCAATCCCGCCACTCCATGTCTCACTTCCATAAATCATCTATTTAAAATACCCAACCGTCGTAACCAAAATTAAATTACCTCAAATTTTCCCCAAATCAAAACCCCATTGTTCGCGTCTCGGGATCTTTTTGTTAAATTCAATCTCAAAATTCCAGACAAATTTCCAGCCTCTCGTCTCTTACGTTTTCCTTTTTTTCGCATTCACTCTCGAAAAACAAATTTATAAATAAACTTGAAGGGCTTCTGTTTACTCAGCAGTTTAATAAGGACCGAAAACGTGCTAGGCATGGGGTGGTTTAACGAGAAGAGGGGGGCTACCCCCTCCCTCCACCCCCCCCCGGATCTGACACACTGAGTACGCTCTCTGCGTCGACGAGATTACACGCGCCACCTTCCTTCCTTCCTTCCTTCCTTCCGCCCCCCCTCGACCCCTCCAGCCCGCACACACACTTGCGTTTATGATTTACCTCGGATGATTACACGCTTCTTTCGCCGCACACACGAGCCCCTCGATCTCACACCCGCAAGCCTACGGAGTTTCTTATACATACAAACGAGAGTCAGTTCTCACTTTTCGCGAGTCTCCTTTTCTTTTTTTTTTTGCACTCCTTTTTCTCTCCTCCAGCTCATCTTTCGACCTCTTCTCACTTTACCTCTCTCCATTATTCTTTTATGGCTTTGATTATTCAGGGGAATATTTTCATGGGTTAATTTTCGTCGATTTGGAGCTCGAGCTCGCGGTGATAGGGAATTTGAAATTGTGCGAGAGGTGAATGATGAAATTCATCGGGAATTTAACTTGCGATTGGGGAGATTATTCAATGAATGGGTATTGAAATTAAACCCAGTCGGGGAAAAATTAATTATATTAGTCAGGAAAATTTGTTGACTACTTAGGAAAAGTTATCTAAATGTGGGCTGTATTTTTTGATGACTACTTAATAAAAATTACTCAGTACTCCTGGAAAAATTATCGGCTTTCTACGGCAGGAGATTTTGTTTATTGCTTACTAAAAATAATCTAGACGTGTGCATTATTTTTATCATGTTGAATTTACTTTGCAATGAGTTAACTATTTCCAACGATTTTCTTTACACGCTAAAATTGACAGAAAATCGTAAAAACTGTTTTCCTCCAACTCTCGCGAAATGTCAGTTATCAAATATTAATGTTTGTCACAATTTATCACATTCACACACACCGTTTGAAGTGTAAACACAGCATAATGCATTCATAAATGTTGAATAGTGACATTTACACATTGACTAGTTTCAAATGTATAAAAGTCAGGGTAAGATTTACACGCGGAAAATGGAATTGGATGGGAAGCCTCGGCCATCAACAGCTCGTATAAGTGCCTCAACGGTAGGGATGATGTTTACGACTACGACTTGGCTACTTAGCCGCGTGACGGCAGTGACCAAATGCGCCTTTTAAAATTCCCCCCCTCCCAACATCCTCACGCACTATCTAAAACTATTATTTCATGCCGATGCATAAACCACTATCGACTGATGTGCAATATTTTTTCCAGGAGAATCTGCGAAAACACGTATTATCGACGAGACGACATCCGGGGAAGATGATATACGAGTGCGAGACTTGTACCAGGAGTGGCTTGACTTATACCACCAACTTCAGCCGAGAACTGCGCTCTCACTTAGTCGTAGCACATTCCGAGATATATCCTACTGTGAATCATGCTAATGATTATGTGTCATCGATATTCAGTGTAGAAGATCAATGAGAATCAGGTGATTTTGTGTGATGAGTTATTGCGGTGATTTGTAATACTGAATGATTATCGTATAGACACGAGAGACGAGTGAATAATTTTCTTATGATTTTTTTAAAAACTGTTGGCTTTTTTATTACTCATGAATTCCCATATGATCTCGCGGAAAGTTGGCGCAATGTCGGCTCAATGTTGGCGCAAGGTTGTCACGGTTGGCGGAGGGTTGGCCCAATGTCTCTAATTAAACAGCTAAGCGTGGATAAGATGGAAACGGTGCTTCCTTAAACTGAGACGTGCATGAAAATTGATCGAGTAAAATCTAGTAAAACGATATGGCGTGGAATAAAGTCAACTTTAAAATTAGTTATCATCCCAGGTAATTCATCACTGGCGAACGACAAGAATTCCCAGGAAAAGACAATTCCTCGATCCATCAAAATGAATTTTTCTCCACCAAAACACGAAATCGCTTTGTTCTCACCTAAAAAAATGCGTCATTTGCATCTTCAGGAAATTCCACAGAAGTTTTGTCCTTTGAAATCGCGGTAAGGATCGGGACACACATTGTTATGGCTCTCGGTAACTCCTCTCTCCCTCCACCCATCGAGTTTTGGTCCTGAAGTCAAAGGAAAGGGGCACCATCACCACCACCAGAGCCGCACAGAGCGGCTCATCTCTCCTCCCTCTTTTTTTTTTTTGTTGAGAGCCCCTCATGGTCGTAAATATTCGGGCGCCAAATAACGCCAGTACAGGCACAACGTTCCGAAGAACAGAGAAGGAAATAAAAGGAATAAAGGAAATAAAGAAATAAAGATAGAAGGCCTTTTGGAAAGATTCTGGAGGGAGGAAGAAGAGGAATCGACTCTGTTTCTCTCCAAGTGGTAATGAAGGACAACCTCGTTAATTAGTCGATAAATTATCCTTCACACTTGGGACATTCGACGCCTCGGTTTTCTCCTTAATTTTTGTCCCACTCGGGTTGAGTCGACACACGTGGGGCGGCGAGGGGGAGCCTCCGCGACACCTATCAGCTCAGGTAGGCTACGATGCAGTAGCTCGTTATTTGTGATCCTTTGACCTTCGACGAGACGTACAATTTTTTAAGGAGAAGCTCCTTTCCTCTGATGGGTCCATCGCGACCGATGTCCTCGTTATAGGAAATTTTCGGGATAAACTGTCTAATCGCTCAGTAAAATTCGTTGACTGGCCAAAAAATTCTGAATGATTTCGCTGAGTTCGCCAATTACTGGTCAACGAGTTAACATAACTTTGATCTAGTAATTTCAGTAAATTCAATGATTTTAAACATTCTCCGTATTTTCAGGGTGAGCAGGAGATCTGTGTCCCCAAAAGGCATTACAAACCCCGAAAAAAAAAAACCCTCCCCGAATTCGCCGGATTTCATTCTACCAATTACACCTGAAAATTTGTCCCCAAAGACTCGCCAGCCACTACAGATCCTCACTCTCCTTCGTTTTCATGTAATAAAATGTATATAGGTATACATGGCGATTCACTCGCTGCGGTATCGTAAATACCAGCCGCAAGTCAGAACGCCGAGAGGGGGTGGGTGAGTTGAGAGAAGTGTAAACCGCAGTGGGTTGATACACCGTGGTTAGCTACGTATATACATTAATGCCTGTGGAGGCTGTGGATGGGGTTGCTTAAAGAATCCTCTGCCGTCATCCTCATTTGCAATTTTTCCCTTCTCATGGGTTTTTTTCCCCGATTTTTCATTAATATTTCCACATTTGCAGAACAACACTGAGACAAAATGTAACTTTGCCGATTCAAATCATCTGATAAGAATTTAAACCGTATTTTACTACAGAATTTTCGTATATTTAATTGTTGAAAACAATTAGCAAAAATTCCCACAGAATTTTTCTAAAAATCTAAGCACACGTATAAATAAAACGCCTTATAAATTATCATAAACCTACCGAATTTAATTTCCCGTAATAATAAAATTCAGTACATGCCGAAACAAACTACCTCTCCTGCCTAAGTTGGATGTGTAAAAAGTAAATAAACAATGAACCCGACGAAGTGTGTAATGGTTTGTCGGAGTTGCGACGCGTCCCTTAGTGGCGCTTAGCGGAACTGTCGTCCGGCCGGTAAGCGACGATTACCAGTAGGCCTAGGCCTGGCGAGTCTCTTCAGAAAAACAATTACTTCAATTTTACCCATAAAAATTTGCATAAATTCCCACAGGATTTTTCGAAAAATCTAAGCACACGTATAAATAAAACGCCTTATAAATTATCATAAACCTACCGAATTGAATTTCACGTAATAATAAAATTCAGTACATACCGAAGCAAACTACCTCTCCTGCCTAAGTTGGATGTGTGAAAAGTAAATAAACAATGAAAAGTAAACAATGAACCCGACGAAGTGTCTAATGGTTTGTCGGAGTTTCGACTTGTCCCTTCATTTCCCATACTCGAAAGCTCGGATAACACCGAAAAGAGGAAGACAGTCACCAGGTGAGAGGGAGAGGGGGAGGGAGAGAGCGAGAGTGTGTACTCACCACAAAACATAGTGGCTTCTCGCGCGTGTATATCGTATTCTCGAGAAATAGTGGGGGAGGACGATGCAGTTAAGTGTATTTATATATTTGCATTCCGGCCAAGTGCACGCCGACAAGACAGGAGGCATCGAATGTTTAATTCAAGATACTGCATAGAAGGTGAGGAGCCGAAGGGGAGGCGGGGGGGAATCCCCCCCCTCGGTTTCGTATAGGGTTTTGTGGACGACGAACTCCTTGAGAGCGAGAGGGAGAGGGAGATTGTGAGGGCCTGCGAGAGAGCGTAGGGTAGCAATTGATGGGACAGAGTGGCGCGTTTGTTGAGCTAATTACTGTAAGGCGAGGCGCTTACGCGCGCCGCTACATACAAACGGCATTAAAGGTGGGGGCCATCAATCCCATCCAGCGACCACCCTTTCTCTCTTTTTCTCGGGCTGGCAGTCTCGTGTACTATTCCTTGGGTCTCTTGTTTATGGGGTTTCAATGGGGGGGTATTTCCAAGGGGGCGAGTGGATAATTGACCATTTTTTTTTCGCGAAATTACCCAAAACAAAATTTCTTTGATGGTTTTTTTTTGTAAGTGAAAAAGACCTCATTTTCAATTGAATAAATTGAGTGATTTGAATCAACTGGATTCTTTTGGGCGCCGGGGTTTGGATTTTTTATTAATAAAAAAATACTTTTTTGTCGACATTTGGAACCAGAAATTTTTCCTGTCGTCGCCCGCATCTAATTATAATGATCATCGGTTATCAATCCCTAATGATCTCACTCTCCCTCTCTCCCTCTCTCTCATCCTCTAATTTATTCTATAAAAAAAATCCGCAGAAAACTTTATTCCCGGGGAATTTAATATAATTAATACGAATTGTTTATGACTAATGTATTAACGATTATTCCAGTTTCCTCAGTCGTCATAAGATGCCAGTGCGTGCCATCACGATTTCGTTAATATTGCGGTGTGAGAGAAGCCGGGTATTTACGATTCAAACAAATCAAACGTTATCAGGCATTCCGGAGTAGGCGATAAAGAACACAGACGAACGCCTCGGTATTCCTTGGACATTATCTCCAGTGTGGATGGCTGAGACCGCGTGGTCATTCGAAAATGCGGGGGTAAGTGTGAATGTCATTAAGACGGGGAATAAATTTTTCTGAATGGGGCAAAATTCTAGTCGCTCGATTTTAATCTACGTAGCCGAAAAAAAAAATACGTTTCAATTGGCGACTTATTATCTCAAATTGCAAATGAAAATTACCAGCAAAGAGACCTAGGAATTGCGTTTGTAAACGTCAGTTGAATGTTTGAGTCTGGAATTAAGACCTGAGAATGTCTTTTGAATCGCGAAAAGAGGATTTTTTTTCGGGATTTTCTACTGTTTTAGACGAGTCTGGGGGCCGGGGCTGGCTCGGATTGATTGATTGCTAGATCCAAGAGAAGAGCCAAGTGAAAAGGAATGTCCCCCACAGGTTTGATCTGTTGATGGCATCGTGTTAGAGCATCTTTCTTTGGTTCTCGTTGGCAAACGAGAGAGGAATCCCCAAAACGTCAGGCCCTCCCGCATCCCCATATAAATTCATCGTTTCTGTTTTCGTTCTTCACGTTTATTTATGCTTATCCATTTTGGGCTTTTTTTTCGCACTGGGGTCTCTGTCTTGCCCGTTCGAGGGACTTCGAGGCGAGTGATTTAGGGGGAATCGTTGGGTGTATCACGCCGGTTGAAAAGAAAAAAAAAAGACGAGAGGCTTTGATACTTGGGTTGAATGTTTCTTTGGACTCTTCTTCGCAGGATCTCAATTGACCTATTCCGTAGAGCTCCAGCACAAATGACGCCATTCGAACAAATTAAAACTATTTATTCATTTCAATGATCCTAAATTTATCCAAAAATAACTAAAGATTAAAATCTAATTTTTCTGCAGATAGAAAATACATCTCAAAAAATCAAATCTCTAGAGCATACGCCACGAAAATAAATCCGCAAATGTCGTAACTAATTTAGAAAAATTAAAAAGATTAGTATATCGATTTAATAATTACGGAAACTTCTTTTACGCGGTGACCCCCTGAAATCCCAGCTCGATATCGCAACGATCGCGAGTATCTGCCATCTTCGTCTGCTGCCACGTCAAAAATCCGTTGCCCTAGCCACTCCCGAAAATTCTCAACGTAAAGCCTTGAAACCCGTCACTCTCGACAAATCCTCGCGATCCCCAAAAATTCTGGATCGATATCGCAGCGAGCATCTGCCATTTGCGTCTGCTGTCACGTCAAAAATCCGTTGCCCTAGTCACTCCCGAAAATTCTCAACGGAAACCCTGAAAACCCATCAGCCCCGACGAATCCTCGCAATCGCAGTTGGCCCCCCCGTAATTAACAAAATTGTTCATTAAACTCCGCGAGATAATATTCCTCCTCGCATAATGCAACATCCGGTTGGGATCTCTGGTGTAGCCAGTGGCGAAAAAAAAAGAATTACCCAGAAATAAAGAGAAGAATAAAAGGATCGACTCACAGATGCCGAAGATACTCGTCGGGGTACCCCAGTGGGTCTCTCTCTGCCGATCGGTAGTTCGCATGCTCGCCTGATTGAAGTTATACGGTTGTGTATTGGTGCAGTCGGAGCAACCAAACCAACGATAATGTATGCGTCGTGAAACCAGGGGACGATTCCAAGTGCGATACCGCAGCGGTTGCAGAAGAAGGAGGAGGATGAAGAAGAGGGCCTTCTCTTACTCGACCTCACTCTTTCACTTCTTGTTGCTCCGTTGAATTTCTACGTAAACTCGCTCGTACGAGATACAATCTTTTGGGTGGTGTGGTGGCTCCTGCGTGTGCGCGCCTCTCCTACTGGAGCCCCATTGTTTTTTTTATTTATTTATTTACCTTTTTTTTTTCATATTTGTTTAACTTCCAGCAAACGTGAACTTGGATGGTTAACTCATCGGTATTTTAAGGTGGCTTTGCATTTTTTTTCGTCAAGCGAACCCTCTGGCTTTACCTGAATGTGTCCCATTATCTTCGATAACAATGCAAGTAGTGCAATCAGTGGCTTTATAAGGCATCACTGAGAGGTGAACCGTGAGAGTTTCAACACTCGTTGGGCTCACTGGGCTCCATTAAATCGGCCATTAGTGCGAGGACCAACACCGGGGCTAAGGTAATTTACTGTTTTCAGGGTTGGGAATATTTTGCACTGAGAGACAGTGGCTGGTGTCGATTAATTATTTATTGATGTTTCAATTTAATGTGTCAACGATGAAAATTCGGCGCAAAATTCTGAGGTACTGATGTCAGATTCCAAAATTTCGGGGGAGCTAAAGTCACGGAGCCTTTTCGCGCGTTTTGGACGGGAACCTAGACGAGGGTTGAAGAAGTCCCTTTTCAGATTTTTTAAATCAAAAACTCGGGAATCAAAAATTTACAGAAATGCATATTCACAATTTTTTTTAATTACCGAGAAAAAATTCGCGATTTTTATTTTATAGAGGCGAATCGTGCAAGTTCCAGCAGCCGTTGAGTTAATTATTTGAATTTAATGACTAAGTATTCATGATCAATTAAAAACCTAAGTAAATCCTAGATGTCGATGAGTCTGCAGTGTCGGAGCACTTCGGGCGTGAGACTAGACAAAAAATGAAGAGTCCCGGATAAAATTGATTCCCGCTGTGAAAGAAACTAACCACATTAACAATAAAAATAAATACTTGTTTTACGGGGCAAAATGGACATTGAGACCATGGAATAACCCCCGGCTCCTGCCGAAAATGTGAAAATGTCAGTATAATTTACCCCTTTGAAATCGCTTCCCGACGCATTCAACCACCGTGCCCCGGGTCTCCCCCAGGAACAAGCACTCCACCGGTCCACTGTCTCCACTCGGGTCATCGAGGAGGCCACGGTCGTGGGGTTCAATCTAATTAAACGTGTTTCGATTCCACTCGGTGGTGGATACTATCGGATTACCGCGCTTTACGAGTTCGGTACGACCAGGAGAGAGGGAGAGAGAGATAGAGAGAGAAGGACTCCGTGCTCTGTGGATACCCTGGCTACTTTCCGTCGATGGCAACGACCGTCCTGGGGATACCGATCTGCATTGGAACCAGAGGACTCCCCTCCCCCTCCCACCCGCTTCACTTTGGTCAACTGTTAGGACCAATTTGCAGGCATAACCCCCGACTGCCCCCCGAGCTTCTCTCATTTAACTCAACGAGATTCTCCGATCGAAAAGAAAATCTTGGATAAATCTCACTCGTATTGTGCTTTTTTTTAATCCCCAACGACAACCGAGGGGGTATATACGGTTTACTCGGGGTAGCTGAGTTTTTTTATGAGATTTTTTTATCCGATAATTTCCAAGGAATTTTCCAAGGATTTTTGACTACACAATTCGAAATTATTTCGCGACAATTGATGAATCGATGTGACTAAAATAATGGCGACTAAAATTTTTATTTCTGATCTAAAGAAAATCTAAAGAAAATATCCGAAAATATCCATCGCCGAAACTGGCGATGACCCGGTCAAAAAATTTGGCAATCGAGTGATTTAAAATCCAAAAAAAAAACAATCAAACGATTTATCCTCCAAAAACGCCAAATTAAGCCCAAAAATTCATGTGTCTCCCCCCTCGCAATGATCGCAGCATCATCAGCACCCCATCCACCCTCCGCCGTTCCAGACTCTCCATCCTCCCTTTTTTCATCTCCGGCATTCCGGATTGTGATGAGTAGTCCACGCTCGGAGGCACGCGCTTTGCACCCGTATATCTTCCCCCTCCTTCCCAGGGAGTTGTAACATACAGGGGGCCCCTCTTTCGGACTCTTCTGGTCAGCGCGAAGCATTATATGCAGAGCAGGGTGGACCATAGTGATCCCAGCAGGTACCGAGAAGAACGAATACCGTGGCAAAAGGGGGGTTTAGGGGGGGAGGGGGAGCCTATAGCCACTGGGCAGTCTTCTCTCGCGCAAACCCCAACCGACGATTTATATTACGATGCGCCTCTCTCTCACACACACACACACACACACCCGCCAACACATACACACGGATGGCCACCTGACTTATGCAAAGCAAACCCCAACGTTCCCGTGGCCAAATAAATGTCACTAGGAAACAAAAACGTTCCCTCTTGTCTCTGAGTCTCCCCCGCCCCTCTCCCGAATTTTTTTCCTTTTTCTCTCTCTCTCTTTCTCTCTCTTGCGTTTTGCGGAGGCTCAAACCTCCGCTTGAACCTTCTTCGCGACCCCGTACGCTACCCCCTCCCCCCCGCCCCTGCCGCTCCCCCTTAGAATGAAAAAGCCAACCATATTTCAATGACGTCATCGGTACAAAAGGCATGGGGCGTACAGCGCGAACGAAGAGAGTTGTGAGCGCATGGAAAGGTGGTGCGCTCCAAGAGTTGAAGAAAGAGGTTTGATGGAGGGGGAGGAAGGGGGTCTGTGAGCGCTCGACTGGCCGGATTTATTCGCGCGGTGACAAAGCACCTGCTGTCCCAACGTTTCTCTCCCCCTCGAGCACTGCCACTGAGAGCACGCTGGGCTCTTTCTTTTCTGCCTCCTGTAGCCTCTTGTCATTCTCTTTTTACTTGAGGGGGGGTTTAGGAGGCGTGAGGGGTCGCGGGAGGAGTCTCGCGGTAGTATGGAACCCGGTGTCCATTGTTTGGGCTGGATGAGGGGCTGGGGGACGGTCACGGGTTCAAATCCTGGTGGACTCGGTGAAATCGCGAGTAATCGTTGGATTATTTGATGGGAATCGTGCGAGTGGTCGGGGAAAATTTTGTAAGCGTGGACAATGTTTGGGGGATTTTTAATGACTATTTTGGAGGGTGATGGGGTTATTAAGGTGTCAATGAATTTTCAGCGGGTGGGGAATTTTGAGTAATTATTTCCGTCTCGATTTCAGGCGATAGAACCAGTCTAGTCATTTTTTTTCTTTTTTTGAGATTGTGATTTATGGGATTTAATAACTCTGTTGGAGATGACCTAGAGCGCTATAAAACGTGAGTATGTGATGGTTAGGAGAAGGTCTGTATATAAATTAAATTTTGACTTTTTTTTACAGAAGATTGTTTCCTCTACTGAAAATGTCAAATGAAAAAAAATTCTCGATTTGTCATATTAAAATCGTTCATTTATGGACCGCTATAAAATTATCGAAAGTAATTAATTGAAGTTTGTCAAACGCGGAAACATCGGCTTTCAAAAAAAATTCATTAACTAAATTTTAAATAAAAAATGAAGGCCAAATTCAAAGGGGAAAAAAATCAAGAGTAGATTTTAACTCTTTCACTATCGAACGGGCCTCAGAGCGACATCTCTGGAGAGACCCGGTAACTCCGGCGCAGTTGTATTTCCACCTACTTTCCCTCAGCTGGACCATTTTTTCCCCACCATCGCAAAAGCTCCGGGTAACATGACAAATGCCCACAGCCGGTTTAACCCTCCAATTCGGGCGGCGGCCGTTTCAATTCCCGGAAAATGAGTGAAAATTTTGCAATGCAGGGAGTGATACAGTAACAGAAATAATAAAATTGTATGGAGCCCCGGCGAATCGGGATGAGCTCCGTGAAGGGCTCAGTGAGTGCCCGCTGATGAAGATAACGCCAGGCAAACCGTTTGAATTACGGCCCGGGACCGGCAATAATAAATTCCGGCAAACATTCATTTTCGTACTTAGCCGGACTAAGCGCTCACCGAGCGACGTCATTTAGCATACCCCAGGGTGAATGAGTAGATGAACATAACGAGTGTAGTACGGGCTCAAGTATACGGGCTTTCTTATGATTATTAGCGGCTGTCATAATAATTATCCGCGAAGAAGTCCGACCCGCGCGATTTTCATCTAACGATATAACCCAATTGATTTAAATTGATTTGACTCACGAGATTTGACCCATTTGATTGACCCATTCCAGGGGAAAATATGGGTCAAATGGGCTTGATCTATTGAAGTCAATGTTGCGGGTCAAATCATCAATTTAAATGGATTCGACTCACGAGATTT
>JAPYZN010003751.1:0-17335 GCA_030522865.1 Psyttalia lounsburyi | reverse complement strand
AAGTTGAAAAATAAAAAGGACGGATAATTCAATGAAATAATCGCAGACTATAGTTTTAACGACTTTCTCACCCTCGGGTCTACTCACCAATTTTCCTAAAAACCCTTCAATTTCTTCAGAGTATCCTTACATTGACTTAATGACTGGAGTTGGCCCCAACATTGATAAAATGAAGTAAATTCCAAGATACCCATAAAACCCTGATAACACCGCGCTGTTAGAAGTTGTGGAGCAATATTGACAAATAATTGAAATGGAAATTAGTATATATTCGGATAGCTCAGATGGGAAGAGCACCTGACTGGTAAGCAGATAGTTCCGGGTTCGATTGACGGTCCGAGAATATTTGATTTTTTTCTTCTTCGTAAGGAAGATGGTAAATTGTCGTTTCGATACGGCTGATGATTTACTCGGTGGGGATCTTCTTAAGAACAATAGCGAAATTGAGTCCTGTTGCCACCACTGACACTTGTGCTTTATTGAGCTCAAATTTACTCACATTGATCATAGGATTGACTACGTACACACACTTCACAGTGTAGAACTTTTTCTTGGGAGAACAATTTCTTGAACTTACTTTTCTATCTCTCAGTTCTCAGCTCGGCTATTCGAACTGCTTGTTCATGTGTAACTCCAAGGTCTGTGCCAGAAGTATGTGAAGATCAAGGACTTGTTGGGAGAGATGGGCCAGGTTCTTCTTGGCCGCCGTAATTCTCCACTTGACCAATCGCAACAAAGCTTGACGGAGGTTGGATTTCGTCCGCTTCAATGGGACAGTACTTCCATGAGACGGAGGAACCCTGGTACCACTTGATGGTCACGCCACCTTCTGAGAAAAGTCAAGGAGCACAGTTAGACCTGCGAGGACTTTGTGTTTCTTCAAAATACTCGTCTCAGTGGACCTCATCTAGATCAATCAAAATATCCCTATTTGTTCCGACGAAATTTAGTGCTATCGCTGTTTTTCGGTTTTATCATCAAAAAAATGTGAATACAGTAAATTAACAAAAATAGAATTTGCGGGTGATAATATTGTATACTTGCAGCTTCTATTAATCCGGTGGTTGTTCCGGAAAGAACTATCTGGTGCCCAATTTTAGATTCTCGGTAAGTTGCGCACACGAGGGCTCCGTAAGGGATTGAGGAGTCCGTGACCTCAGAGTATTATGTCACAAGCTTTTGGTCATATAGAGGACATAAGAGACGCGGAGTACAATGCTTCCCTCTATTTCTCCGCCATCAAAGATAAGTCACTTTTCGCAGATATTATTGTCACATTCAAATTGATCTCATCGGATCTCTAATCCCTCCTTTTGCCAACAAATTCATTCATTGTTTCGGTGACATGATGCACATACGACTCGATACAAGTTGTACAGAATGCGAGGGAGAGAATCTGGTTTTAACCATTTGGGGCGATCAGTTCTCTCGAACTAATGGATATTACACAAAAACGGGGTATTGTGCCGCCATGTTGAAAATTGATTGGACATGTACCATTTATCGATAAGGCACAAACGCGTATATGAACGTTGTATTAGGTTTTTTGTATTTTTTGTATACCTACACAATCATGGTTCCGATACCCCTCAATGTACAATTTAACGAAATACCACTATCGTTCGGAGAATCATGGTATAGAGGACGGAAATAAATAAATAAATAAAATAACGTTGAAAAAGTGATGAAATGAGTTTCACTTAATAGAAGTTGAAACAGCGAATTGTTAAATTATACGGACTACTCAAACGATTGATTAATGGAATCATTTAATTCTGGAAAGTAATTATAGACCGAGTAGAGTAATATTTGATTCCATTTTCATGTATTTATACTGCACTGAAGTATATTAAGCAGTGACAAATGAAATGTAAAGAATAAAAATTTTATTGAGAATTTAAACCATATTAGCTCTCGAAAGTAAATTATTTCCGTCGACAATTTGCGTGGGAAGCAATTGTGGGTAAATGGTGAATTCTCTCCGCTCATTTGACTGTTTTAATTATGAGTATTTGTCATTTGAATGTATTATGATTTATGCGATTGGCATGTGCATTAATGATTGATGCTGGGAATAATATATTATTCCAATAAAACTGTGTGTAGAGATGTGACCGGTCACTGAAAGCGTGGCAATATTAATTTGCCATCAGAATGTGCGTGAAGTAATGTTATGCTATAAAAGATGGTTAAATATAAACTTTTTGACTGTAGAGAAGAAAAAAAAGTTTACGGGGGCGTATGCAAACGAGAGTAATTAATTTATAGAGAATCCTAGTAACTCCGTCGGTTCTGAATCAAGGGGAGATGGGAAGGGGTGGATAAAGAGAGAGTATACAAGATTGGAAGTTCACAATTCAATGTATATTGAATTGGTCACTCAAGCTTTTCCGACAATTATAACTATTGAAATCATGTATCAATTATTAAAGTCATTCTGGACTCCTCATTGTTCTATTCTCTCTTAGTTATTAATACAGAAAAATCGACGAGGAGTTTTTCCATTTCCAATTCAAGAATGACAAGCCATCAAAAATATGATTTTTTTTCAGCACAGCACAAGCGATCACTCAAAATATTTGACGTTTAAGAGCTGCCCCATTTGCTTATTCCTTTATTTTTCCACCAGTTTTTTCGTTCTCGCCGAACCCATATGGCGTCCAGTTAATGTGACCATCGTGAAAAATTCGTTAATTTCACAGTGACTGAATCTGAGTGGCAGTGGTTTCCAGCGTCAAATCGTAATCACAGAATGGTATTGGGTTATATCCTAGCTGGTTCTATAGTTCATGCGCATGTGAGTGTATGCGTTGCAATGCCAAAAGGCATACCATGTGCGGGAGCTTTTTGAGTTCCCATGGGATTCTACTTCTTTCTTATTCTTCCCTAATATTATTTATTGAAAACTAAAATACGGACAATGAAGTTTTCATCACCAACGGGTGGCAAGAATCAAAAATAAGAAATATTAAAAGAAAAGTTTACAATTTGCTCAATTAAAAAAAATAAATACATCAAAACTTATTGCTAAATTATGAGAAAAGGAATAGGAAAACAATATCAGGGTGCACAAAATCATTAATATTGTATGGGTATGTCCCGACTTTGCTCTTCTGATAATCCGGAAATAAACATTCATACGGGCATTTCTGATTATTGATATTGTAAAAAATTAAGATACTCGATATTTATACTTCATCGATCATTGAAGTCTCATTTGAAGGTGATTAAGGAGCCACTACACAAGAATCAGTTCTGGCCGGAGTCGGGCTAACAATGATGAGGCTAAAACTGCGAAGGCTCAAGCAGGGCTTGCAAACCATATAAGCTACATATCAAGCAATTTTTAATGTGAACCACTCTCACCATCGTATAAGTCAGAAGATCACCCCAAAGGATATATTGCATCACACATACAAACGAAGACCTATATTTCGTGGACCTCTGCAAGGGTATTTGCGTAATGCTCGACGAGACGTATTCAATTTCGCATTTAACGTGAGATTTAAGACGCAGCGTCAGCGTCCCTAAATACGCATCTTCATCATTCCTACCTTCCCTCTTTCAAGAAAGAAAATGTCTTCCCTTTTTTTCTGCCCCACGATCACGTATAGTCAGCCCGCGATCGTATTATTTTCCCAGCCGATACACAAGTGAGTTATTCTCATGATTCCGGGATGCGAAAATTGTGGGTGGGTCGTGTGACAATACTCGAGATTCCCAATGCGTTGTGACATTTACGACCCACTATAGATATCAAAGATATTCAGATCTTCCATATTTTTTGTTGGGCGACAAAAAACGTTTTTGGAAATTTATAGTGTATTTAAAAAAATTTTTATTAGGCATTGAATGAAACAAGAATCTCATTTGCTAGAAATTTCTCGGAATTTTTCAATTTTTATGGTTCATTAATACTTGTGAGGAGAAAAACATGATGTTCAAGTCTGGCATTTCTGGTTTCTTCTTAATTACCTCATCTCAATTTTGCGGCTGTTACTCATTATTGCTGAATTTTTCCCTGTTGTGTTTTGTTTTTTCCCGAATACAATATTCACTCTGTCCCAAGTTTTATGCTTTCGAGTTAAGAAAAGGTTTATGGCTTGATTGCTTTGAGGCCCTCTATCAGAGTGTAAAAACCGGGGAAAGACCCGGGACTTTTATTACGGAGTACTTCTCCAAATGTGAGTTTTCTCGACCATCTGGACACCAGAGAGGGTCAAGATAGTTTATCTTTAGTGGGTGGAAATTGTATTGGCCCCCAGAGCTAATAGGAACCCTGGGCCTCATTAGCTTTTTGTAATTCAGTCTTCGCTGACATGTCTTACTGTGAAGTGCGTTCTGATTTCGTAGAGCCAAAACAAAAAGAATTATTGACATTATCTAGAATGTTCAGTTATTTCCATCCCCGTATTCCAATACGTTCATCATTTATCCAATTCATTTTAATTAGCTCAGCAAGTGTGGATTTATGGCCAATTTCCACCAAGTGCTCTATGCGATTGGTGAAAAAGGAGCAATTTTTTAAATACGAATTAACACGATTTTGTAAAGACATCCATTATATGCTTAAGGTGTTGCATCACTCTTACGCTCGGAAAAACCTGTCAAAAAATGATTTTTTTTCTGACTCAGATATGATATTTATACAAAAATTTTTATTTCACTTACAGAAAATACATATTTACGAATAATTGGCAAAAAAACATTCTTATCATTTAAATAGGTAATATCCTGGAACTAGGGAGGAAACAATTTTAAATTTTTCTTTGAAAAAATGGCAGTGATTCGTATGACAACTACACGATTTTGATGAAAATTTTGAGTTCAATAAATTTAGAACTTGAAAACGAAACTTTCTATAAATAATATTATAACCAATATGTAGTAAACATTTCAGCAAAATCGGTGCGAGAGATTTTGAATTAGCGTGTCCACCAGTTTGAAAAAAGTGGTTTCGAGAAAAACGTACCTGGCCCGACCGCAATCTCAGTTTTCTGGCATTCCCACGTCTAACGGCTATAACTTCTAAAATATTCGGAATTTCAGAATGGGGAATGGCTAAAAATATTCCTAAAAGTATAAAGAATTTGTTGAGCGAAAGAAAAATCGATTTTTTATTCCAGGGTGGTGTAACTCTTTAAATCGCCTACACTGAAACTTGAGGTTAAAAATAGCTTACAGCCTACTTAACTGGATTCATTCATGATGAAATTAACATAACTTTCAATTTCTCCGACTGATTACCACAGTAGAAAAAAAAATCAATTCCGAAGCGTGTTGGAGTCATATTATAAATGACTCGATTTGGTGACAAATTTATGTTTAATACTTACGTGTGTGTTTTATACTTAGAATAATAATGACAATTGCCATTCTCTCAAAAATTATTCATTCATACATTTCTATTTTCAAGAATTAAAATTAAAAACTTTTAACATCCTTCAAACTTTTAAATTCCCATTAAAACACCAACGTACCCTAAATTGATTCGATCGATCGTCTCAGAACCCCTCGTCAATACCAACTTGACCATCCATCGGAAGCATAATAATCCTGGGCCGTACTAATTGAACGGCACTCGAAGTTTAAAGTTCATTTCCAGAGCAGAGAATTGTTGATCCACCCGAATAAACCACCAAGTGTAGAATTATGCATTACGGAGTTAGGATTCCACCCCCCATATTGATGAAATTCTCAAGAATCGCCGCCTCTCTTGTAAAATTATAGAAACAAATACAAACCGCTGAAAATATAGAAACAGAATTTGACATATTTCCAGCACATAAAGAAAAAAAAGTCGAGATGATCACACGCTTGACTCCTCCAAGTTTCTACAAAGGTTTGAAAGCGATAGAGACCGGTGGTAAAAGCACTCGAGTGATGAACATCCTTTTGTAATCGTCAGCTTTCTCCAAACAACCTATGAAATTCAAACCCCCATAAAACACATTCCTATCCCCTGAGCCATCCGTTCTTCCTCTTCCCTCTCTAAAATCTCCAGACGCACGCTTATTTCTGAATTTCGTTACGGTTGACTTCGAATTAATAGCAGCATCTTTTGGATTAATAAATACAAGAAATTAATATCCTTGGTTATGTGAACGGATTCGTCGAGTTCTGGCACGAGGGGTAGACAAGAAAAGGGGATTTTTAAAAAAGAGGTATGGGATCAAAAAAGGGAGGGACAGAGAAAGAGAGAGGGATAAAAATGCACCCTTCTCATCACGGCTCCATTGGTAGTATGTGTATACGAGAGAACCCGGTACCCTCTTGATGCTTTCTGCGCACCCCTACATCATCCGCGGTATTCGCAATGCCATTACGGATTAAACTCCGTCTAGAGTTCTCTCCCTCACGACCTCGAGAGATCCCTCAAATCTACCTCAACACACTTTTTTCAGGCGTTTTTTTTTCAAAACCAGCCAAGGCAAAACTGAAGAATCGCGCTCGAACTTGCGTCGAGTTCCAGTTTAGATAGGTGTGTGATTTTTGTGGGCAGGAGCAATAATTTGGAAGCGAGTTGGGGAAATTATTTTATTTAATCAACCAATTGCAAGTATCGGTTTTGGACAAAAAATAACGTGTAATTGTATTCTAACGGATTTTGTGAATGAATATAATTAGTCAAGTTCATAAATTCGCAAATTTGCTTATACATTTAATTATTTCGTTTCGATGCAATAATTTTTTTTCGTCAAATAGTCAATCATAAAAAATGATTGTCTCGCGTTTTTACCTTTTACAGAAGACATTAAATTCTACATGGCTTCAATGAATTACATATACCAACAAATCCTTATTTTAATATTTCAGAAATTTTTAACTGAAAAATCGAAAAGTTTTGAAATGCCGACTTGATAGCGTTAATTTGCAACTTTCAAAAACTTTCAACTAATATTTTGAAGGCACAAACTGTAATTTTCATAAATCTCAATTTAAAACTCTCAAAAGTCTCAATATGAGTCTTCTGCAAGTCTTAATTTAAGATCGTAAGTCTTGAATTAGGGTTTCTCCTTTTACGTGTAATTCCATAGAAATAGCTAATTCCTTTCAAATTAGAAACTATAAACCAGAACCAGCAACAGCTTTCCCCTCAATAGCAGGAAATGATTGCTTCTCCTTGATCCACTGGCTCTGAAAACCCTCAAGAAAAACCCAACCTGACCAACTAAAAGAAACAAAAAACAATTGTCCCACTCGTACAGATACCATCCGGTCGTACTCGAAGTATTCGTAGATGGAAACGTCGAATTCCTTTTATCCCTGGGTGATAGTCAGCGGAAACATTCGCTCTGCCACGATCCGTTTTCGGAGGTTGCCGGAATGGGTGACGTAACCCAGTTTTAAATCAATCGCTTGGTTCATCGGTCTACAGAAAACCTTTTTTTTCAAATGAAAGAGGAATAAAAAAATATATATAGAAATGAACAGTGTGTGTAGATTTTCGTTACTTCTGTCAATGTCAGTGTACACGTACGTCGCTTTTACCCTTTGAACCAGAGGCCATTTGATGGGATCTCTCGCCTTTCGGCTCTCGTTTATGTGTTGAAAACTGCAGTAAAATAGAGGATAGGTAAGTGTGCCCTCCCCTGCATCTTTCCCTCTCTTCTATACTATATAACATCGTCTAGTCCCAAACCAACGGAATCTGAGAAGATTGAGCGATCGCCGGAAGGATTTCACCCTTTTTGGTTTATAGCCTCAGGCGAATCGAAAAGTTGACGGCAAAGTGGAGACAAAGGACAAAACGATTTTCTCGATCATTGATGGTATGTTCGAAGTAGACCAGAGGAAAGTGCGGGGAAAGGGCTGGGATGGATAAAAATGAATGTGCCCTTGGTGAAGACCGCAGCAGAGAAAAAGCATTAAAAGAAATATGATGAAAAAAATCCTATCGGTTTTTCAATGCGGATGCGGATGGGACTGTGGACGATATTGTCCGGTGATGCATTGTCCTTTTCTGGACGGTTTAAAGGTCATATTGGAAAATCCATTTGAATGATTGCTATAAATTCTTTCGAGTTATTGTAGGCACTTAGAAACGAAGTATTTTAATGATGTAAGTGTTGGGATGATTTAACAGAATTAATATGATAAAAAATCATTTATAAATTTCGTCAATTTAAAATATAATTCGCACTTGTATTTCAGATATTTATGGAAAATAATTTTATGCCATAGGTGCCCGTAATCACGCGATTCTAACCTCGCTTCGCTCAGTTAAATCGCGGATTGCAGACACAATGACTTAAAATATTGTATGAAACTTGTGGGTTAAAGTGTTTTTTGGCTCGTGGGATTATAACACTCACCTTCAGCTCGTGTTACAACCTCCCACCAGCCAAAAGCACCACAACGCACATGTTGCATAATATACTATTTTTCACTTTTAAAATCAATTCCAGAACTTTCCATCTTTAATGAAAGAATTTTACCATCAACTAGAATATCGCGACCTCATCCACCATTAAAACAAACAGTTGTGTAGGTGGATTCTATGACGTGAATGGAAAAACTAAAAACTTGTTTGTTGGGAATGATTAGGTCGAAAGTTATGGGTCTCTTACCTCATCACTTTTTGCGTGACCCGAGACGAACGGCGGGGACCTGCTGGTGTCTGTCCCCAAAGACAACACATATTGATACAGACATAGACGAGAGATAACACAGAGATGATATAAAAAATGATCAACAATGATCTCTCCAACAGTCAACCCACTCAAGCCCTCCAAACCTCCTGTTGGCCAACAAAATTTTTTTAAAAATCGTTTCATGAGGAAATAAATCTGCACGTGTGGGTCAGACTTTCAGAGAGACTATGGAATAACTTTGTTGAAGAGGAGACAATGGGTCCTCACTATGAGCAATAAAATAGTATATTTTGTAACATGTGAAAAAAAATGTTTAGTGGGAGGTTTATATCACGAACCGAAGGCGAGTGATATAATCCCACGAGTCAAAAACCACTTTTTTCACGAGTTACGAACATAATTTTTCATCTCAATCTGTCGAAAAAGTACTTGCGCTTCGCGTCGTGTGACTGAAAAAAAAATTTCAAAATTGAATTTTCAGGGCACTGGTCTTTACACAATCCTCAGATACCCAGAATCTCGACCGTCTATCACTCATTCCACACGAAACTGAACCACAAATAATCAGAATTCTGATGATTGTGTCCATAAGTCAAAACTGTGTGTGAAGAAGCAATCCCGAATATTTACCATGATTTCTTTGAAAATTATTATTCTAATTACTGAAAACCCTGGTTTTCAGCAAAGACAGCATGAAGCAGTATCATATGACTTCTTCTCATCATCGAAAAGGACTTATACCTTCATTCAACTACAGATGCAATGATCCGTACGAGAAACTTCATTATGTTTTCCGGTACTGTCTACTCTATGACGGGCACGGGGAAACCATGATCCATCGTCGTCATGTTTCAGGACACTTTCCACGATATGAAGGTCGAAAGTTTTGAATGACTTTGAAGAAGATTGTATCAGAGCGATGAACCAATTTCTAACAAAATGGAAAATAAATGTATAATAAGCAATGCTATGTGTAAATATATATGTATTTGAGGAATTCCACGTCAAATGCACAATGGAAAAAATCTCATGTTTCTGGTTGTTTTCGCGACTTTTTTTAGGAAAGTAGTATATGAGACCAAGCTCTCATAATTTTTTTAGAGCGATCAGATATTTTTTCAGTAAATTATGAATGTTCAAAAATTATTACTTTTTGAACATCATTATTCGTTTTTGAAAAAGGTGAAATAAATCACTTTAATCTTTAGGGGTTCAATTTTCGTTGCCACCCATTTGAAAATAATAAAAGATTTTCAAAATAAACGCAATTGAATTCAATTTCATCCATTTTTAAAGCAGTTATTGCAAAATCAATTTTTTCTTTCATAATTCTTTCGACAATTTTTTGAAAACGTTATCTTTTTTTTCTGAAATTTTTGAAGTAAATTGAGGACATGATTATCGATATTTTCACCGAAGAACAATTATTGCCTATTGAACTAATGAATTTCATTATCTTCAGAAAAAATCGTAGAAAAAATTAATATATGAGATCATTCATCATTACTTCATATGCTTTGTGATGGCGATCGTTCTGAATAGAAATTGGACTTTAAAAATGCAAGTTAGGTCAACGGATATTATTGAACGAGAGTGCAGAGCAAACTAGCTGCAGGAACAAACTTTAAAATCCTTAGCAAAAAAAAATTAATTCTAACGAAAATAGAAATCAATACGTCTTCATGGTTGGCTTTGCGCTAGCCATCAGTTGATTGTTCTGATAATATAGAAAATTATTCTAGACATTCAGGGAATGTGCCAAACTTAGAAAAAAAGTCTGTTACTGATTCGGCTGGCGGCCAGGTGGAGTGATTCTTGGTTCTATCAATATCGTGAATCAGTAACATTACTCAACTTTATTGATTATTGAAAATTCCTAAGTCGTTGAACAAAAATGTTATTGTTCTAAAAAAATGTATGAGAGCTTGGTCTCATATAGTAATTCTCAGAAAAAAAACGCGAATACAACCAGAAACATTTCCATTCTGCATTTGACGTGGAATTGCTCACATATATTTTCAGTTCTGTAACTTTATGAGCCAATAGGCTTAAAAGCCCTAAATAAAATATATAAACATTTTAAAGCGTAAAATGAATTGATAGTGTGATGCTCAGAGTTTGGGCTTACTGGATTTCTGTACGTCTAGATTCTAGTGGATTCTTCCTTTTTGCATTATCAATTTAAAACGTCTCTTTTTTTAATGATAAAACATAAATGTGCATTGTAGAATATTAAGACAAATTTATCTGCAAAATTATTATGTATTGAATTAAATATCAGGAGAATTCCACGTATCGGCAGATGTTTAATCTGGGCTGGTGATGGAATTAACATGTCCGTATATACTGAGAAAGATAATTAAATCCCAAGCCTCTAAAATAAACTTTGGTATTCGATATCCAGGTCAAACACAATCGGTGCTAATAATCAATATATAACTTCACCTATATATTATAATTCATGAAATTGTTTCAACTCAGCTTCTAAGGCCGACTACCAAACGCCAGAAGCTCTCACAAACTTCGGCAGGTAACACCTGTCACTTGCAATCAACCTACCAGTTTAACTGGATACCATACTGTTGGATTTCTACTGGGAGGCACACGACAGCATTATACAAAGTGGCATGTGCAAACCTCAGTCCCTGCATCCACTAAGGCCGGTGCAGTGTAGTTCAGTGCATATATTGTCACAATCTATGGGTATACGAGTTGGCCGGTTGATTGGTCAATGGGAACAGTTCGTATATCATCAATGCAAATGTTAGCATTCAAATACCATGAAAATTTCAGTCCTTGTGAGAGTCAATGAATTGTTTTCATCAGATTAATCGATAATGTATATTTGATTTTAACGTTTGTAATCGTTGTCTATTTTCGCTGGATAACAATATAGTTTCGAATGGTTATTGCCCTTGACTGCACTTTTCATCGTAACCTGACATGGAAAGGATATTGAAGATTCCGGAGGTGCAGTCATAATAAGTTCATGAATTCCGCTTATATGTTATGGAGACAAAAAATGTGAAAAAGTGTTTTTGTTCTTGAAATATGTCCTTAAATTACGTGGAATCAGTTGAAGTCAATGGAATCATGTTAGTTCACTGATTTGGAGTAATGTCATATGAAATCACCTGAAATCTCTTGCGATTATTAAGTTGACGAGATGAATAATTTTGTTTGGAAAAAAAAACTAGTAGAGAAAAAGATTTACAATAAAATTAGTTGTATTTGTACTTGGTCCATGCAGTAACAGCAGTTTCAATTTCATCATTACAATTTCGCGGTCTACATTCTCTATTCCAGATTCACTGACGATAGATTGTTCAATTCTTATGCACCCATTCAAGCCTCAGTATCTCTTGATTCTCAATATTTCGATCTATTACTTCAATCCGATCCCTTAATACTCCTCGTGAAATGAGTCCTCCGTGGCAACTTGGTCACAATTCATAAGGTCTCATTTCATTATCCCATCCAATTTTGCTCAGCTGCCCGCCTTCGCAATGGCACAGATTAGTTGGATGCAAAATTTGGAATCGTGTGAAATCATTTGACGGTTTCAGAAATTAATGAAACAAATGATTCACTTGAAATCATTGCGAAATTAGAATATTCGATAGTAAATAATCCGTGGAATTTTTTATATCTTCTGATATTTGGTCTTTAATTTGTGATTAAAATAGCTCTATATTTTTGATAAAAGGAAAGATTATTGAAAAACATTAACAATTTTTCGAAAACTGTTTGTCTTTTTTCGCAGTTGATTTACAGTTTATTTTAGTTGCTTTCCTCTGGATCTTTTTTCAAAGGTAAAAAATCATCTAGGTTTTCGGTAGTTCAACTAAAATCAGTGACATCCCTGAGGATTACTCCTCCATGATTCATTGAATACCTGCAGAATCAAGCAGGTATTTGAAGACTAATCCTACTGAAACTTTTTAAAATAGAGAAAAATTACAAAAATAAATAAATCGTACAATAATTTTTTTTCAAGTATCACAAGGAATATAGCCGGAGGTGCATACCCCGTCAGCGTTCGAGGACGTCCAAGCATATACCTAAAAGTCGAGGTCTCGACGGTTTGTGCAAAGGGAAACGAGAAGGGGAGAGAGTATGAGGGAAAGGCGCGCGTTGGAGGGTTCCCTCCCGCAATTTACCTCCGCACCAGCGAAGAGCGGCAATCCTCCCTCATCCCTCCTTGCAATTCCCCCTTCGACGTCGTAACGCTGAATGGGGTATACAGTGAGGCAACCCAAGCGGGGTAGAATGGGTATAGCGCATGCCCATCCGTGAATTGAAGCCCGTAGAGAGGATAGAACCAACGTCACCGGCGAACCAGCCTGACGCTGATTCTTCAGTGCGTTTGGCGAACGGTTCGCGTACGGACGTGTTCCCGAGTGAGCTCCGAGTACATCAAGGCTGGTTAACATACAGCCTGATAATCACCAACAGCTATTTTTTCCTTTTTTTTTAAGTGAAAAAATAAAAGATTTAATAAAAACATATGATGATTAAACAATTACAAAAATATTGAAAATTCAACCAAATTATTCATGTCGCGATCAATGAAATTGGATTAGTTTCCACGGATAATTCTTTCATAATTGACGAAATCACTAACCGAACAGAAGGAAGTAAATAGCAAACAGAGACTGGGTGAATAATATTTGATCAAGTCCTCAGGGAGTTATAAAGCTCCTTCGATCCTAGAGTCCTCCCCTTGAATGAGCCAACGATCACTCCCATCAAGAGCGAGAGTCCAGCGAGCAATCCCGAACGACCCACCGGAGCGTTGAGCGGTGTGTCGCCACGTGACTATCTCCGTGAGAGCGAGACAGAGGGAACGCTAGACGGGGAAAAGCTCGTTTTCCGGAGCTGTGTGTTGTTCCACGCGTTTCTTAACCTTCTAAACTTTGACTCGCTTTGTTTTCCTCCCTCTTTATCCTTCGTAAATTCATGAAGGTCGTTTCACTCGACGCAGAATTGCTTGGGATAATCTAAGCACATCAAATAGAGGAGGGCAATACATATATATATATATATATATTACATATGTAATGTGCCAACTTTTTGCCACAGTTTGGAAGGAAAAAAACTTTGAATCTCCCTTCTTTTTTTCTGGAAGGTTTTTCTCCATTTCTCCTGTTACATTTATTCCAGTCACGTAATTTTTCTTACAAACTGTTTGCACGATTACCGAAGTAAAAGAAGAAGAGTGGGGGGAAGTCGACGCTTAATTTTCAAGTTTTTTTCAACTGTCTGAAAAAGCGAAGAATCAGCGAATAAATAGAAAAGCGTAAACATAAAAATAGGATAGAATAGAAAATAAGAGGAAGGAAGAGTGGAGTAAAACTATTAACGTGCAGTTTTCCACTCGATTGGAAGGATGGCTCGGCGCCACTTTCAAGGTCACTAAGTGGACCCCGTATTGAACCTTGAGACTATGTCAGTGAAGTGCAGGTGAAATCCATGTTTTCTCGAGGAGAGTTCTCACCAGGAAATTCACTCTAGAGACTCTCGATTTTCAACTGGTAAAACGTTCGAGATAAAAGAATCAAGACCCGTGTCCGTGAAATTTCGTGTAAAATAGACTCCAGGGATTCGAGGAAGTCTCAGGGTGAAGATTTGGAACGTGTTTGAGTTTTAAAGAGAGTAAATAAAGACAATTTGCAGACTGGCTGAACAAATCACTGTGTCAACGTGTCTGGTGAGTCAGTAGTGATCCTTACAAATCTTCTGAGTAAATTCTGCACGTTATTTTCTAGAGGTTTATCTAACTCGAGGGTTATCAGATGATTGAATCTGTCGGAGAAATTGAGCATTAAATATTGAGAGAAATATTTTAACATTGGAGAGAAATCGGATGTGAGAACTTATTCTAACAGATTACCAAAGGTATCCCTGATAAACGAAAGCATGTAATAATGACGCGGTCAGAGAGTTGGAGGCAGGATCAGGATCTCGATTATATTTCACGAAATAATGATAGGTTAGAAATATATTTTTAAGCTGTCCTATGTTTCTTCAAGTGACTTCCGTGTGAACACTTATAGAATAACGATACGCTAATTTCTTCCGTTTTGAGCTCGCTTAATAAATAGTTCGATGTTGCAAAATTGTAATATAATGTAATGGATTATATCTATTATTGGATATAAAAGTATAACATCGAAATTCTAAGTAGTAGGCAAAGTTTCCGAAGTTTCCTCTGACTTAGATGTGTCGTAAAGCATAAAAGCGAATTCCGAACAAAAAAATTGCACTATTAAAATATCTCTAAATTTTTCAGTGGAAAAGTCCTCCGGCGAGTGCAGTAAATTCATATTACATCACAGTATTTAGGGGGTGCGAAAGGAACAACTTATAAAAACCCAAAAGGGTATATGAGAAGAGATGAGAAAATTTTTTTTAATCTTTTTTTTCCACTCCATGAGATCATAAATTTTCCTCGTTATCCAATGACAATGTTTTACAGCTCCATTCCGCTGAATTCGCGGGATAAACTCGATAATTCCGTGACACATGACGACACCGTTGCCGTTTAATTGAATGAAGCGACCGTGAACGGGTTGAAAAATTGATGTCATGTTGAATCGCTCAATCTCAATGCATTCTGAACTGGCTCTTGATGTGTATTTACGACCTCGAGGGGGTCGAGAAAGAAAACTTAATTCGATATCCACTCGTCTCTTTGAAACTCGCGAGAATGTGGGTAGCACTGCACAAAGGGGATTTCGCGATTCTCAAAATAGTACAGCGGTTGAAGCTTTTCAATGCAATATAGCTTTTGCAATTTTGAAGTGAGTACTACGCAGAGAGGAAGTTTCGACGACACGCGAACGGGAGAATGACGTTAAACCGACGTGAGTGAAAGGCCAGCGTTCGGCACACGCTGGGTGGTCCGAATGGTAAATATGAAATGTTGTGGACGAAAAAAGAAGTAGACTAAATATAACGTTGAAATTAAAAGAAAATAAAGTTCGGAGAGAATGCAAAGAGACGTGAGAGAACGATGATGAGACACGACGGCTCTACAGAGCCTACAATTGTAGAAATAATAACGATAAGTACCGTTATGTTGTGGCGAGATCTTGAGGTACTACGGCTGTTGGCTAATTGCCGGCTGAAAAAATAAACACTCGAATAATGAAAATAGAAAATAGATTTCTGGAAGTGCTGGCGCTTGTATTTATTAAGCGAGAAATTCCTACTGCCGGAACAAATTTTCTTATTATCATTAGCATTGTGAAAAAATTAACCAATTAAAAGTTGAATGTCTTTGGTATTTTTTTTGTTTGATTTCGATTGTTAGGTAATTCACATTGAAATAGACAAGAAATATGACACATCCGAAAAATCCACATTGGTGGTAAAAAATTTGAGATTATATTCAAAGCTATTATTCGGTCCACAAAATATTGCCTAATACGAGTGAATTCGTGACCCGAATCCAAGTCAAAGATCATAAATACATCCATTATAGTTTATACGGTCAGAGATCTTTTCTCGAGGGGATGTGATATATTTTAACAGAAATATTTTCACTCTATTTGGAAACAGGTCTCCTGGGCGCAAAAGCTGTAATCTAATTGAGTGGAGTGAATGGTCAGGTTTCTCAACGTAAAATCATTTAAGGATGATAGGGCGTTACGTCAAAAAAGGTGATAGAAATCTGAAAAAAAATATTTGTAAAAAATTCAGTAAAAGTTTCAAGCACTTTAGGAAGCTTTTGTAGGAGATAATCGAGTTTGAAATTAACATGGGTTCTTATGGGGAAAAGTGGTAAAAATATTATGTAGGCTGGGAAAAAGGCGATAAAAATCGGAAACTTTTTTTGTATACTCGAAAAAAATAGTAAAAGTTTTTTAAATAATTTCGAACACAATTAGGAAGCTTTGCGATTTTTAAATAAATTATTTCACCCGTCTAGTTACAAGAATTCTCACTCTCGTTCAACGTTGCAACGCTGGAGTGGCGTGACGCGGTGGCGGCAAATTTAAATGTATCTCGATGGTATACCGGCTTACCACGCATGGAGGATCATTAATTTATATAATTATAGATGAACTTCTATCAAACCGAGTTTATTGCTCCCGAATGGGAGCATTGTGATCGTGCAAATTGAAGTTTACGTTTTTTCGACATTAATTAACATTCAATTCATTCGATAGTATTTTTTTTTGTTTCACTTTTCAAAAAAATCCGCATTTCGACGATAACTAAGAAAATTTTTTTAATTCAATTCCAAGTAGCTAAAAAAATTAACTTGAATGTCCTTTGACTCGAGTTCGGGGGGTAAGAGCGATAGTAATAATAGTTAAAAAAAAATTTTCAATCGAAAAGAAGGAGGCTAGACCCACTCGGCGCTCCAATTTTATTTTTGACAGACAGAGAACCTCTCCACACTCTCTACATTGTAGATTTTCCATGTCCTTTGACTCGAGTTCGGGAGTAAGAGCGATAGTAATAATAGTTAAAAAAAAAATTTCAATCGAAAAGAAGGAGGCTAGACCCACTCGGCGCTCCGATTTTATTTTTGACAGACAGAGAACCTCTCCACACTCTCTACATTGTAGATTTTCCGCCAAAGTATTAATGCCAACTAACCGTCGCCCATGAAGAGTTGAGGTTAGCACTAGTCTCGGGGGGACTACTGCTGATTTCTGCATCCATTGTTTTTCTTCTTTTACCAGCTTCCACTTGGCTCAATCTCTGCTTATATATTCTTTCCGAAACAC
>JAPYZN010003749.1:0-15779 GCA_030522865.1 Psyttalia lounsburyi | reverse complement strand
GACTACATAACTCGAACAACGATCGAATCAATTCCAAGATTCGAACGGTTTGCGATGTTGCGATGTATTATATTGAAAGTGTCATTAAAAAGGAGAGAGGGGTGCTAGAAGAAGCGGATAATGCAGTGCTACAGCCGCGTATTCCGAGGAAATATCTGATCTTCGATGATGAGTGCCCGGAGGAATCTGAAGATTCCCTATCGAGGGAGATTTTGATGGCAACTTTAAAGGATTTTGAAAGAAACGAGAAGCAGAATAAGAGAAAGAAGGTAGAAGAGATGAAGAGGATTGATATGCCATTGTCAATCAAGGCAATTTTTGGAGTGAAGAGAAGAACGAACAGGGGGTATAACTCATGGGTAAGTTTATGGAAAAGTATTGATTTAATAGAGAATTTTTTCAAAAATTGATTATTTTGTTGCTCAGTTTAAAAAAAATTATATCGCATTCGTCGCTCAAACTGTCTTGTATCGTTCATTTTTTAATAAGGAAGGAATTGAGATAAAAGAAGAAGAGAAGATGCAAAACGTCTCTGAACTTACTTTTTTTTATTTCTTGGCAAAAACTGGTCACGCCGTTATACTCCTATAGTGCAGTAGCACTCCTAGATTAATATAATGTGAAAATTCGTCCAATATTATTGTCAATATTGATTATCCTATCACAAAAATCTAATCAATGAACACACAAAACAATCTATAGGTAAAGTATATTTTTTGAATCATAAACTACAAGTTTTGAAACGTAATTTACGATTTTCTCAGAAACTTGAATTATGATGTTGAAATCGTAAATTACGGTTTTACAACCGAATATTAGTTTAGGATTTTACTAGATTTAGCTCAGAAACGGCGCTTAGGAAAACGTCAATTATCATTTAAACCTCGTAAGTTAATATTTCAAAAACGTAACTGATGGATAGATTTTTCTAGCCGCAATTTTCCAATAAATACTTCCAGCATTTAAAAAAGTAGTGAGACCTCCTTAATGAATAATTATAACAATAAATCATTATAATAATTCTATTACTTAATTATTTTTCAGGTGCTGGAATCATCTGCAAAAAGGAGAAAACTTACTTTCTAAGACAACATAACGAATTGGATGGATTTCAATAACTTCGAAATAAGCTATAAGCTATAACGCATGAAAAAATTTAATCAAATTTAATTGGAAACCCTTGACCAGAATTTGATAAGGAATTCACACGCACCGTCTATTAAATTTTTTCACACGTGATATCTTTAATACTAACTGAGGAAAGTTGAAAATTATAAAATTACAACATATAATGAGTACAGGATTAATAAAATATTATTCTTTAATTTACATTCATATAGTGAAAAATGTCTATTTTTCTATTTCTCACGATTATCATTATTGTCAATCTTCCTCATGCGTCAATCTATTTTATTTTTGAAATAAAATACATTGACGCATTTCAAAAATAAAATAGATTGACGCATGTGCGGAGCAGCTGACGAATACGCCAACAAGTGAGGGATCTCATTTACCTATCTATATATATATCCATTGGAAACATTGCCATGTGCTCCATTATCGTAATCAGTACGTGCTAACCTCCAAGCTAGTATTTTATTTATTTGATATATTTGTTAGATTGTGCAAAGATATTTACATTTTATTGTAATTTGTGAACAAAAAAATGGCTGATTTGATTAGAACAATCGAGGAGGATGCAGAAGTGGAGAATTTTTCGGAAAATTCTGATGAAGAAGATGACGTATGTATTGTGGATCTAAACAACAAATCCTATAATTATACGGCATTTTAGAGTGGGACAATTTTTATTTTTTAAAGATGTTGAAGGGAAATTTTATGCATCCCGAGAGAGCCTTCAATATTGACTATAGTACATAAATACATAGTGTCATTAAAACAATTCTACTTGAAAATCAAAACTATTGTAATTATCCATGTTTTTTCATGAATTTTTCCCAAAATTTTTATCCGATGATTAACGTTCTCGAAAAAGAAATGGTAACAAAATCCTCATCATCAAATTTTGTGTTTCCCGAGTATTTAAGAATATTTTGCCCCAAAAGTAAGGATAAATATTCGAAATATAAAATATATTCCGGCAGATCTAAAGACAAATTCCGGTATTACAAATTTTATGAAAGTAGAATATTTGCCACAGAAGAATGTGTTATTTTTATTCCATCAAGTCACTGACAAAAAAATACTCTCATTTAGTACCAGCCTCGAAAGCAGAAGAAGCAAGAACGCAAGGATTTCGATAACAGCTTTCACTTTCTCTCCGACGATCTGGACTACAACCACGATACCTGGAACGACCTAAACAAATACATAAAACGAAAAGCAAAAACCAAGCTCGACGACAAGATCAAGCGAATCCGCCTGGAGAACTCCACCGAGGCCAACGACCCCGAAATTAAAGAGGAGTCGGACAATTCAGGTCCATATCTATCCGATGACGATCTCCGTGAAGACGCATTCAAAACAAAAACCTCAAAGGGCAAGAAGAAATCCCTCACGCAACCCGAGCTAATGGATTTCGACGAGTGTGCAACAGCGGACTCATACGCCTCCTTCTACCAGATGAACCTCTCCCGACCTCTTCTAAAAGCGATAGGAGCCATGAACTTTGTCTCTCCAACTCCAATTCAAGCTGCAACAATTCCAGTGGCACTGATGGGTCGAGACATTTGCGGATGTGCAGCCACAGGAACTGGAAAAACCGCTGCTTACATGCTTCCCACTCTGGAACGTCTGCTCTACCGACCTCGTGACGGTCCGGCGGTAACCAGAGTTCTCATCCTGGTCCCCACTCGAGAGTTGGGAGTCCAAGTCTACCAGGTCGCAAAGCAACTCGCCCAATTCACAACCATTGAAATAGGTCTCTCTGTGGGAGGTTTAGATCTCAAAATCCAGGAAACAATCCTCCGTAAGAATCCTGACATCGTCATAGCCACTCCAGGACGCTTGATCGATCATCTGGCAAACACTCCGACATTCTCCCTAGATAGCATCGAAGTCCTGATCCTAGACGAAGCTGATCGAATGTTAGATGAGTATTTCGCTGAACAAATGAAACACATTGTCAAGCAGTGCTCAAGAACGAGATCGACAATTCTCTTCTCAGCGACAATGACAGAAGAAGTCAAAGATCTGGCTGCAGTCTCTCTGAACAAACCGGTCAAGGTGTTCGTGGATTCTAATCAGGACGTCGCCTTCAATCTTCGTCAGGAGTTTGTGAGGATCAGAAAAGAGAGGGAAGGAGACAGGGAGGCTATCCTAGCTGCACTCATCTGCAGGACTTTTCATGATCATGTGATGGTATTTGTGCAGACAAAGAAGCAGGCACACAGGCTTCACATTCTTCTGGGACTGTTGGGAATCAAAGTGGGAGAGCTGCATGGTAATCTCTCTCAGCCGCAGAGATTGGAAAATCTGAAGAAATTTAAGGAGGAGGAGATTGACGTTTTGTTGGCTACGGATGTTGCTGCCAGGGGATTAGACATCAGTGGTGTTAAGACTGTTATTAATTTTGTCATGCCAGCTACGATTCAGCATTATATACACAGGGTTGGAAGAACTGCTAGAGCTGGTAGGGCTGGAGTGTCGGTGAGTCTCGCTGGTGAGCAGGAGAGAGGACTGGTGAAAGAGGTGATAAAACATGCCAAAAATCCGGTGAAGAACAGGATTATCCCACCCGATATTGTGGAGAAGTTTTGCAAGAGGTTGAGCGGATTGGAGGGGGATGTGGAGAGGGTTCTTGAGGAGGAGAGGGCCGAGAGGGAGCTTGCAAAGGTGGAGAATCAGGCAAATAGAGCTGAGAAATTGCTGAAGGAGAAGGAAGAGGGAAAGAGAGGATGGTTCCAGAGTTCTCGGGAGAGGAAGGCTGAGAAGGCAGGGTTGAGATTGACGGAGAAGGCGAAGAGGAGGGAGACTAAGGAGAAAAGGGAAGGAGTGAGTAATCTAGTGGAAGAGGGCGGGAAGAAGAAGGAGAAGAAGAAGAAGAGGGACAATGTGGACCCGGCAGAGGAGAGAGCTAATAGAGAATTGGAGAAGGTTGCAGCTATTCAGGCGTGGGCAGCCAAGAAAAGTGGGAAGATGAAGAAGATTAGGGCTGTAATGGAGAATGTGGACAGGACGGGAGGGCGTAATGGTGAGTTTAGGAGGCAGATCAAATATTTTCTATTACCCAGTCAATATTTTTTTGTTAAAAGCAGTTTTTTCACTTAGTGTAAACAAATTTTGTGAGTTCACTACTTTTACGATAAAAAATAAATTGCGAGAATACAATGAAGAATAGAAATACTCAATTTTTCTATAATTAGTGAACAGATTGAGACCAACTGAGCACATTCAATAACCAAATGAATTTCATCGTACTTCAACAAATTCATTTTTTTTTCATTTCAGCTCCTAAAAAACGTGCAAAGTCATCATTCGCCTCAGACTTAACTGACATAAGTAAAAAGGGAGTGAAACGATTGCGTTATGAGTAAGTATCACTTTAAAAAATAAAACCTCCTCAGTTGAAACGTAGTAATCATTTTCTCGTTTACAATTGAATTTCAGAGCAAATACAAAGCAAAAACAAAAATTCGGAAAAGGGGGGAAGAAATTCGGAGGAGAGAAAAAAGCTGGAGGTGGAAAAAAATTTGGAGGACCAAAGGGTGGTGCACAGGGATCCAAAAAACGTTGAGGTCCCAAATGTTTAAATCTGGGAATGACAATAAAATATCTTTCATACAATAGTAGACATTTTGATTGATTACTTGGAGACGTCCTGTGACCCTCACATGGCAAATGGAAAAGTAATCATTTTTGTCGCATGACCAAATTATTACAACATTATTATTGTATGACCTTTAAATTGTAATTAAATAGATCATTTCTAAATATTTGCTTAATTACGATTTTCATCCTCTGGTGAGTCGTCGTCGCATCTCAGGTGTAAAAGGCTGTCTTAGGCTCAACTTATTCAACTATTTCGAAACAATTGCGATTTAAATAACGAATCGACTTGTTTAATTTATAATCCTTCAATTGATTTCCTTCTTTTATTATAGAACCAATACAATACTTCACTTACGTCACGGATTGACAGATGGATACTATTATAATTCTTTCCTCCTCTTTCATAATATTTAATAAACTATTTCTTATCCACAGAAATTGCAGTGAAACGCATTTTCCCCATTTGTTTCAACATTTTTTTTTTACATTTTTCATCAGTTTGTTTGTTTTATTTATCAAGTTAAAAAATTACGATCTGAGTTAATTGGCAAGTGATGAGTGACCATCCAAAGCCAGAATATCTTCATTATTTTTCCCATTCTGCAGGTAATAGATTCAGTAGTAAAGTCTTCGAACGTAAAGAGTCCAATTCCTTTTTTTATGATTATAAAATGATTTGTGGAATGATCCCTTTGACGGAAAACTTAAAAAAAAAAAACATTTTTTGACATTTTATTATATAATCACCCATTCTCGAGATCATTTTTCAATCATAAGTGCTGGACTCGACTAATTACATTTTATCACTTCTCATTACAAAAGTGGATTGAGAATATGATTTAATTGGTAAACTGCACTGTAACTTCCGTGAAGAGACGAGAGATGATTCATTCTCATTTTTTTTTTATCAATATTATTCGTTATGAATTTTTATCAATAATGTTTACATATAATAATTATGTTCATCCAGACCCACATTCTCCTCATTCATTCATCTAATCATTCAGATAATTGTCTCTCACTCCGACGTTTTCTCATAAAAATTTTCATTATTATGAGTTATTTAATTATAAAGTGATATTTTAGAAAATAAAACTAAGACCTAGGCCCGTGCAAAAAATGAAATGCATTCAACTCGATCTTCAAGTCTTCATTATTCCTTTCTTATTTCGTTCTACTCGATTGTTATTAATTTCAACAGCTCATCAATAACAAAAAGAACGTATAGTTTTTATCATCTCTTTTTATGTTATCTTCATCTAATTCCTGAAATTTAAATTAAACAAATAAATTTTCCCATAAAATTAAGTAATAAAAAATCGAATTTCGATTCAGTAATCGAGATGAAACGATTCGAGGAGAATCTCGATTATTTTCAATAGAGCGACTAAAATAGAAGATACTTCTTGTACTACATGGCTTATTACAGGAGAACTCACCGTAGACAAAATCTACACTATCATCGATTATGTTGCCCATTTTTCCAGTGGTTTTACATGGAAGACCATGACTTGTCAATTTTTTTCAGAGTTTTTACACAGTCCATGAGTAGTCAGTTTTTTGTAGTTTTGTCTTGAAATATGAACAACTTCTGTAAAAATCAACCAACTTAATTTTTTTCAAAATATGTCTCTTCTGGGACACTTGAAATCTAATATTTTTGCAGGTTCTTCATGAGTTTACGAATTCAAACTAGAACTACAATCCAGGTAATTCTTTACTTTCGTCTTTGGTGGAATTCTTTCAGATCCAATATATTTTCAAAAATTTTCATGGAAGTTATAGACATTTAAAGATGAAATTTTAAAAATCACATCTTCTCACGGAATGCCCAAAAAGTCGAAAAACAGAGAGTCTGGTCACATGGAGTTCACACAGAATATCCCACGCGTAATTTTTTACAAAAAAGGACTTTCCATATTTCCTGTAAAGATCAATAATTATTGAGTTGATAGCGTAATTACAAAAAGTAGATACGTCGACTCAGATCGATTTACTTTTTTTTTTGCGGAGTTTGGTTTGTTTTTGTTTCTTTGAATACAAAAAAAAAACAACACCCCCCCCACACAAACAACCCCGCACGTGTTCCGCCGCCCCCCCCCCCCCCCCCCCCCCCCTTACTTTGCAGTTCCTCTATCGCTGAAGAAAATCGTCCAATTCACATTCCCTCGTGTTTCGGTGTCTTTCCCTAGAGATCATGCGAGAAGGATATCCAGTGATGAATAGGTGAAATGAATGAATGAAAGATGAAATTTATGTTAAATCGAAGTAGAGTCGAAGTGAATCGCAAATTATCAGTTTCAACGCAGAATGTCAGCAAAACTTCTTCTGACGAAAAAAGATAAGTTGACATTTCCAAACTATTGGAATTCATCACTGAAATTTGAAATAAACGTTCTCACTTCACCACGTCATCCTTGTATCAATAGGAAAACAGAAAAAAAAAGAAGAAAAAATCTTCACAATAATTTCCATTTTTACTTTTCATCGAAAAATGCCTTTCAGCTTGGAACAATGGTGGTGCCTCTATTGAATAAACGAAATAACTGAAGATGATAGCATAAAATTCAACGGATCAAAACAAATTGATAAATTGTGGTATCAATGAATTAATAATAATTGCTTTCTTTTTTAGAACAAGTGAAACAGGTCTTCAGCTGTAATAATGACATCATCAAGTGTCTTATTCTCTTTCCCCCTCTCAATAAACAAAAAAACTACACCAAACGAGTAGTAAAAATTACGCAAAACATTAATCAGACGTTTTGATGAAACAGGAATATTGAGATTGAGAAAATTATCAATGGATTTTAAGTTCCAATGGTATCGTTATCTTAACGGCTTACATTTATAGACATACGTGAACGGCTTAGGTGTTATTAATTGTTGTACATAACCAAAATATTCTGTTTTCTAATTTGTAATGTTTATTTTCATATCTTCCATTGATGATGATGTTCCTTCGGTCGTTTTAATCATCGTTAAATAACTCGTGCTCATCGAACTGTCCATTGTAGGTGATGAAAATGTTATTTCATACCAATTGGTAGAATTATTTTCCAATTATTTACTTAGTTTATCGGATTCTCGTGTTCTTTTCGCTGGTGGTTCGTCAATCTGCAACATTCAATTAATTAGAGTACAATTAATAATTAATCAATTATAATTCATTGAATGTAGGGGAAACATAATTATTTTCGAACTACATCAAGTGAGCAAACGATTACTGTTCTTGTGGTTGAATAATTTTTAAAAAAATTATTTAGAGTGATAGAACCCTTGAGGGTTATTTACACAACAAGATATATAACACCAACATATATAATTATTTTCAAAGCTGTTGAAGAAATTCCGAACAAAAAACTTTATAATTTATTCTATTTATTTTTATCCAATGCTATTTTGTATTTGAATGTCTTTTTTTACCTCCTCCTCCATTCCAGGAAGTTGGATTCTTGTTTCTGACGCTTCAGCAGGCTGTTAAGACACAAAATAGATATTATTAAGAGAATTTCAATAATTTTGATATTAACAAAAGTAAATCGGATCGTGGACGTATTTTTTTAAAAATAAAGTGGCACAGATGATGTATAAATAGTTGTTCCCGAATCATGTTGGAAACAATGTTATTCAAACCTTTTTGACAGGCTATGTGCCAAGTGAGATTTTAGGCACGCTTCACTTCACACATATTGTGTCAAATTGTGTCAAAAAATAGGGTCCGATACTCGCGAGAATAGCGTTTTTCGACTCGTAGGATTATATCACTCGCCTTCGACTCGTGCTATAAACCTCCCACGAGCCCGAAAACACTTTCCCGCAATCGTATTGAAATATACTCTTTGAATAACTTGAGAATTTATCTTAATTGGAATATCTAATATATGAATCGATGAGCAGATAAGATGCTCGAAAGGCAAATTTCCAAAATATTGTGGGCATATATTGACAAAAGTGTAAAATTCCAATATTCGAATCGACATGCACATATTATTGCTGAAAGGACTAGCTCGAAATTTCGTGTGCTTGATGGAAAATATCATAAAAAAATATAATTCTGTAGATCCATATGTATTTTTTAACTGCTTCCAAAATCAATAGTGTATCAGCTGCAAGACTTTTTGATTAATCTCAATTTCTCTTGTAAATCTTCATCTCATTTTCAATCAGTTAAGTAAAAATTTCTCACTGAATTTCTGCGATTACGGAACACTAAAAAAATTTGCCAATTGATGACGAAAGACAATTGAAATACCAATAAACACAGGAATTATCAATTATTTACCTGTGCATCAATACACTCCATCTCTCCAATTTGCAGCTTGAAAATTCAATGAATTCTACTTAAACAATTATCTCCATCTTTCGAAGGCAGCAAATCCCCAATGAAAAATCAGTGATTAATTAATAAACCGAGATAAGCCAATTCAACTCCTGACCATTTTGTCTCCAACAAATGCCTCAAAAAAGTCCAATTTTCAGGTAAAGAAAAATGATCTCCAAATCAAAGCTTATTATCTCGATTCTACCAGTATACCACTGAAATCTCTACACATTTCCAAATGGAAGAAAAATAATAAAAAAAAATCTCTCACCCTTGCGTCCGTTTCATTGGGCCCAATGCCAACAGTCTCTCTGGCATTTTTCCCCTTCTTCCTCGTCGACCTCTCATTCGTATTATGAATAAGTCCTCCCTTTCCCTTGGGGCTAGTCATATTAATCTGCATCTCAGGTGGCAAATAATTTATCGAATTACTGATGAGTTCATCAGCTCTCTTGAAGTACATGGTAGGAATTCTCAATTCACTCGGAAACTCCTTCATATCAAAATTCGTCGTCTTAGTGTAAATAACGTTCATAGCAAGATCACAGACAGTCCACAATTTGTAATTCATCTCATCATCGTCAGGTCTTACAGCATCTTTGTGGTTCTTCATTTTCTCAATGAGATTCTTATAAAATCCATAACAGTAATATTCATTTTTCGTGATGAGTGGCTCAAGGATAAATCTCAAACACTGTTCAATAATTCTCAGTTGAGTGATGTCCTTGTGATTGGTGAATTCTGGATCATGGGCCAGTATTGGAACAGCAAAAACCAGCATATAATCAGGTAAAATATGTGGCAATTGTCCCATAGCTCGCTCGACAGTACCAAGCGATAGTGCCTTAACGTAATCCCTTCTCCTGTTGATATCAGTGACCATAAATGTCCTCAACTGTGCTTTTTGCTTCTTATCCTGCTCCTTGCCCCCAAGTGCATAATAACCCATGAAATCCAGTGGTAAACACTTGTTCGGTATTCCCGTGCCCAAGCCCCTGTGCAATTTAGCAGCAAATGCCTCCCTGACCTCCTTGACCTCGTCCACCATCAGCAGTGATAAATTATAAAATTGTTCAGCAATGAATTGATCACCAACTCCCTTCTGTTCACAAATTTTGAGCATAGAGCAGCCAGCCTGCAGACGCAACCAGCTCATCTCAGCACGACTGAGCCTTCCCTGCTGAAGTAGATCTCCCTTATTACCAACAAAGGCATTCAGCATTCTGAATGTCTTCTGCGCTGACAAATGATCTGTCTTCAATCCCAGTAACCACCTGGCCATACATTTGAGTCCTTCCAATCGACATCGAGTTTCCTCTGGCAATTGGTCCTCCTTGCACCAGTCGCCCTCAATAGCATCAGCTGTTGACTCTGTCGTCTCCTTCACCAACAACTCCTTCACTATTTTTCTCGACACCATATTCTTAATCTGTACATGATACTTATCTGGTAGATTGTAAGCAATGTGTCCCAGTGTAACAATCGATGTTCTGTAATCACTTGATGTCGGTGTTAATGTCGTCTTGATCTTATCAATGATATCAGGAAATATTGTGTCATGAATATCAACCATGTTCACAAAAATACAGCGAATGGCTTGTTTAGCTTGTTTCGGAGTTCCCGATAGAGCAAAATTTTTGCATATTGGTACCATTCTAGCCATAATATCGGGTGCAACTTCGTAGAGGGGCTTGTACTTCCCCAGGAATGTGAAAATTGAGAGGACAAGTGCACCTACCATTTCATCCTCAATCTCCAGGAGCTCAACAAGCTGCAGGAGTATATCATTGTGAAGAAAATGTGGTCCAAAGACAAACGACAGCATCGCCAAAAGACGAAGACCCTTTTCACCAGCATTGCTAGGATTCAATCCAATTTCCTCGATGACATTACCACCTTTCAGACAATCATGAACGTACCCGATAAATATTCTAATAGCCTCCTCATCAATAAGCACAGAGCTCACTCGTTCCAGTAGTTTTTTAATGGTATTGTAGTATAGATTTGTCATCACTGGCTGGCCAAGTTTTTTTAGAACAGCAGCAATTGTCTCTGCACACTCTTTGCAAGAGACGGTTGGTTGAACAATAGTCTCCATTCCTTGGAGAAGAGTGGGATCTTTCTTCATGTGTGCTGAGAATTTCTGAAGAAATTCCATGACTTTCATAGGATCTGGAAGAAAACGAGAGATCTGATGTACCTTGGCCATGAGTTCAGTATTAGAATCTGGCTTTTTGACAATCTCCACCCACTCCATGACGGCTCTGCGTACAGCAAGTTGATGTTTTTGGAGTGCAACAAATGCTTTTGAAGCATTATCATCGATTGTACCAAGTAAATGATATAATTTTTTCATTCTCTCCTCAGCTGGTAATTGATAAGGTACCAAACAGGTGTTCAACAATCTCTCTACTAGCAATCTGTCATCCATTTCAGTCATGTAGTAGCCATTCAGGATTTTATCCTTGATCCATGTTACAGCTTTTTTCGTTGCCTGAGGTACATCAGAGTCATTCAAATGTTTTTTATAAATCATGGCGAGCCCTGACATTGCCTCCTTTCTGATCTTGAATTTTTTATCGAGAGTTCTCTCCTTCACAAACTCCAGAAGATCTTCATTGTCTGAGACCACTTCGAAGTCTCTTCGTGCTGTTGATACAATTGCCATAACAACTTCATAGCGTACATTCTCGTCTGCATCGTGTTGTCGCATTTTTAAGGTGTCTGTTATGTCCTTCCTCAGCTCTGGATGATTAAGAAGGAAGTGCATGGAGTACTGGACGCATTTGATGCGAATGGCAACAGTGATGTCGTTGAATCTACCCAGAAATGCCCGCCAAAGTTGGGTGTGTTGAGTGGCCAATTGAGAGCCTTTCTCCGAGAACATTCTTGCTAATAGTGCAACAGCATTCAGTCTCTCAGTCTCTAGAGTTGATTTCAATTTGCATTCCAGCTGAGGGAGCACTGAGAGTAGAATACTCGAGCAGATGTGGTTCAGTTCATAGATCAAGTCGTAAACTTTCTTGCAGATCTGGAGGCCCTTCTCCTCCCTTCCCAAGATGAGAACGTGATTGAAGAAAGCCTGAATGTAGGGCTCAAGTGTGTCACTGCATTTTATAACGAGCTCTTTTGCCAGCCAGTAAGCATTCTTCTTTTGGGTTTTGTTGGGCTCAACAATGTTCATAAGAATTATGTCCAGAAGTTCGTTACTCACTGTGTCTGATTCAGTTATCAAGGGGCAGAGGACCTCGAGCATAAAACTCTTCACTTTTCCTGAGTGCTCGTCATTGACTATTTTAAACATCAAGGAGAACAATGCGCAGAAGATCTCCTGGCAGTCTTCGAGCTCAAAGCACATGTTGAAAGATTTGACGTAGGCAAGATTCTCGAGGAGGTAGAAGTAGCGTTTGAAGGCTGGATCTTTTGGGTCCTTCAGACCTGCCAGTTGTTTTATGAGGAAGAGGAAGATTCCTTTTACTTGATCGGCGTCTTTATAGGGGGCTTCTGGGGCGTATACTCTGAGAACGTCCGCGATGCAGCAGGCGATTAACAGTTGGACGTCTTTGCTTGGGTGACTCAGGAAATGCTCTTCGGCGAGGTGGAGTGCCAGAGGAATGTACTGCTGGTACATACCTTCGTCTTGGCCCATTGCTTGAAGTGTGTGAGCTAGGGTCTGTAATTTATAGAGAGTTAGAATATTGGGGGGATTTGGAAGTATTTTGAGGGGAGTCAGGTCAGATGGATTCTTCATCAAGTGGCCCACGTTTTCATCGTATCCGTATATTTATTTGTGACACTGCCCTCTCGGTCTTTATATATATATTTTTTGATTTTTCAGATTTTCGGTAAGAGTCGGAGGCTATATAGACGACAAAGGATCGATCTATAGATATTTCTCATTATCAAGTAGCGTGAAATGAAGTAATAAAAATCCAGGATTCCAATTATGCCCACCCTCACTTTCAAGCATTAATAATTGCTATACTTTGAAGAAAACTGAAAAATATTTGGCTTAAGAGGTGTTGGTTTTTCGTGATAAAAATATCAATCATAAAGTTGAATAAGTCACAAGATCATTATCGCATCATGATAATTATTATATTTACCAATGAGTTTCTTATTTGCAGTAATTGAATAGATGAAATCACAAATTATCCTTGTTTCGCATAACCCGAGGATTTTTCGTGAAAGAAATACCTATGGAAATATCAAATTCCGAAGGAGTAGCAATAAAACAGCTAATGCTTGCACAATAGTATATTTCGTAACAAGTGAAAAAAATCACTTTTTTCACGAGTTACGAACAATATTTTTCATCTCACTGTGTCGAAAAACTACTTTGAAACTACTACTACTACTACTACTACTACTACTACTACTACTACTACTGCTGAAAAGTTACTTTTCCGACACAGCGTGATGAAACGAATTTTATAGAACTAGTAAATCGAATTTTGCGACCACAACATTAATAATTAATTCCTATGTGTTCTCTGCACGTTTGACTAAGTAATATTCTGTTTATAGTAAGCAAAAACGATTTTCCTGGCGTAAGTAAAACTTGTCTGTGAACTCTGTATAGCTCTTGAAATCGCATCAAAGAATTCAACCAAAATACATTCCCCTCTTGGAAAATTCGAATCACGAATTAATCACCAAAAAAACCCCGAAACCCTTGATTCCCAATAATTGCTTTACTCCTATTAAAAAGTAAATTTACCTTCAATCTCCTGATCAACTCGTCGGCTCCCAGATCATCGCTGACCGGCCTACACCCCTGAGGGTATATAATTTCCGACATTTTCCTCGTTTCTCGAAAGTCCCCAATTCTTCTCAATATCCTAAATCCAATGTTTCTAGAATACCTTCCAAATTCTGTGAAAGAGACAGAGAAAAAATCTAAAAATGACGATTAACGAGGGACAATATTTGGGATAATGTATTCACGCATAGCGGGTTTATTTAAGGTTATGTCAGCCTCTGTCGCACACGTATACAACTGTCGAAGGTAAACAAATTTATCCCACATCGGCATCAATTTTTTTCTGCACAAGTTGATACATTACAAGTGATTTCAATTGGTCAAGTTATCGTGATTCGTTGGTTATATTTACCTCAAATTATGCATAGACACCGCTGGGGCCTATGACACCTCCAACAACACAAATATATCACCTACAACCAGACACACACACCACACACTCGATTTTCCCTCGAGTTTTGTTCAATGTTGAAACACCCAGTGATTTTGCACCGTTAATTTTCACTCTTTTTAAATGTCATTTAGATGTTAAATAAATTCACCCTTACGTAATATTATCATTGAAATGTGATTTTTCAACATTTTCTGAGTTATCTTGATAATTACACGACTATGATTTTTAATGATATTTTGGTAGTGTTGTATCACTTGAACGTGTTAGGGTTCTTTCTCATTCGTTTCAACATTCGCATGGAATAAAAAACGGTTAACCGTGTTAAACGACGCGAACCGTGTTCACTCGGGTACTGCTCTGAAGTTTGTTGTGCATCATGGAAGAATCGCAATAGGCCAATGGGGGCAACACGTCCGGGCCTATTTCGATGAAATTTCTCATTCGAAAATTAGTTTTCTAATATGTTTTTTTTTTCGATGATGCTTGGCCATTTGTTGGGGGTGGAATTTATTGTTTTTGGGGGATTTTCGCAGTTTCCTGAGGTTTTAGGGGGTTTCGTTCTGCGTTCGTGCGGTATAAGCAAAGGGTTTTCAATGACTAAAATGTCGTGCTGATCAATACAATGAACTTCCGGTTTGAAATTGATTTTTGTATTTTTACGTGGGAAAAAGTGCATTATTTTAGCGTAAGGAATTTTCTGATAATTTTATGGAAAGTAGAAGGGATTTTTGAGAAGACGGCGCAGGGGTATTAAGAGGGGTCGAGGGATGACATTTTATGGCGGGTTCGAGGCACCGGAAGTTGTGAACTGCGGAGAAGAAATTTGGAGAGAATTCAAATTGGCTCGTTGAATGTATGTGGACAATAACGAGTAGAATAAATCTAGATAATCGTAAGAAGTTTTTTTCCTCGTCTGGGTTTAGTTTCTTAATTCATATTTCGACATCTACTTGATTGAGCATTGCCTGTGAAAATTGAGGACCAGTATACGCACAACTGTACACACATTTATTCATATCATTGCTGCCTGACAGAAAGTGCCGGTAGGGTAGAGATTAATCTCGTATTATTTGCAGTCGACATTGGTTATGATTGCCAGTTGAGGGTAAGGTGTCGTGTTTTTCTATGAGAAAGATTATCGTCGTACAAGAATGGTCGATAATGGAGGTAATCGAACATCACCATCGAATTCTTCAGTATTTATATTAAGGCTATTCAGTATGTAAAAAGAAAGTGAAATCAATAAAAAAAAATCATCTTTACCCCGTTGAACTCAATTGGGCAAAATATAAAGGGCTACTAGGCCAAATATCGAGCTGCTTAGGATCCATGTCACAGAAGTGATTATATCAACTAGATTCTAATCCAATAAGCCTTTTAACACATCCAAAAGGCAACCTCTCTTATCCTCCGAGCGAGGGTCAGCGCCACCGAGAGAGAGAAAGCAAAAACTGATACCACGAAAGCTGATCTAGAAAGAAGCCAGCCACAGCTGCAGCACGTGCTTATAATAAATTACTATTTGCATAAAGTTTATTATTGTTCTTCCATTCATTTAAAACCAATAA
>JAPYZN010003747.1:0-15045 GCA_030522865.1 Psyttalia lounsburyi | reverse complement strand
AGCTCTCTGGGAACTGAGGCCGCGTAAGGATAAGCTCGGGTTCGGTTATGAAATAGGCAAACATACTCCTCGTAAAACTAACCTAGTAATGTTTACAAATGGCTGTTCCGAAGAAGAACCATTAATTAATGAAGATAATAAAGTAACAGAGAATCAATCACAGGGAAGTCAAGAACAAAACCCAAAGGGAAATGGGAATAATAATAAGAATGGGGAATTATTCAGAGGTCCAATTATTAATGAAATGAAATTACATGAGGGAAATAATGATAACTTACAAAGGGAACTAAATCAAAATAAGGAATCTAATATAAAGGGAAACGGAAATATTGAGACTAAGGTTACAGGAATGGTGTTGCGACCCAGACAAGGACGTTCAAGGACGCAACCCAAAGTAAACAAGCTGTGCGTTGTTGCTCGCTCGCAAGCTCGCTCGCATTTTGGGTGCGGCCGTAGGGGTGCCCCCAAAACCTTGTATGGCTGTTTCTTTTTATTCGGCCCTCAACGGGCCTCGTAAATAACTTTCCGATCGGTTTAACTGTGAATGGTGAAATTTTGAGAACATTATTCGAAATCGTCAACATGGTAGCAGAATTTCGCTTACGAAATTTCTCAATGTTATTTCCAATCAGGTCTATTCATATATCTCACTGACAAATATTGAGGTGACTTCTGAATTGAATGACATGCCGACATTTCATGAAATTTCGGTTTTTTATTTCCGACCAGAAAAGGATAGCTCTAGCGATGTACAATAGTTAGTAATTAATAAATTTATCGGTTAGATTTCATATGTTCGTATTTTTCATGATAAGTAAACAGTGAAAACGTATACTATGACTAAACCGCTCTCAGTCTCTGTCCAGGACCACGACGTGGACGTGGCGGCTGTAGGTCCCGTAGACAACACATTTTACAACAATTAAATAAGACAACACAAAAGGGCACGGGAAATGTTGATTATTAATCCGTACTTACTCATTACTTTCATTCTATTATTTTGGGAACGGAATCAATTGTTTTCGAAAGAGCATTTGTGCTATGTGTTGACGCATTAAATGCACCTCATAATGATTTTGGTCAGTTGGGTCTTCATCATAACATAAAAGGGTTGCAAAATAAATAGAAAATGCTCCGCAGTCGAAACCATTCGTCTGATTTTGGACTTTGCGGTAGATATATCTTTTCCTATATCTGTATATTGTATCCAAATATTCAATATGATCTTGAGATAATCTCTGAGCATTCAAACTGTCGTATACATGGACGTTACCTCTCCCGTCTGCTTCAGTACAAATCCAATGACCGATTTTGTCAATTCCGATTTCGCCACTGTACAAAATTTGAATATTTCTCTTATACCTTTGTATTCGTTGGAGATTACACAAAAATGATCTCACATAACCGGTGTCTTGTGCCAAATTCTCCCTTCCGCGTTCCATTAATGTTCTATTCATTATTTCATGGAATAAATTGATATGCTTATCTTCTAAGAAAGTCCTGGTTCCTTCCACTTCGTAACATTCGCGACTAGTCAAGGCAAAATTATACACATAGTCTTGTTTCTGCTTTTCTTCCGTAACTGACGTATCACTATTTACGTTTATAATATGGTCGGTTTTTTCTCCATCATTGTCGTCATTATCCACTATTCTTCCAGTAATGTCATCAATATTGACTAAAGAATGTAATTTTCGTTGAAGCAAAATCTCTGTTATGTGATTACGCATGGAATCCAGATCGTAAGTTTTAACTCCCTCTGGATCTTGACTGTAGCATAGTAAAACCGCAAAATAAATGGCAAATACTCCGGAATCATTGTCATTTGTTTGATTTTGGACTTTGTGAAATATGTACTTTTTCTTGTATCTATATATAGCATTTAAATAGTTGATTTGTTCTTGATTCAAATTTTCACTATTTGAGCTATCGTACACATGTATTTTCCCTTTGCCATCAGCCTTCGTACAAATCCAATGGCCCATTGACTTACCCACGGTTCTATTGGTATACACAATTTGAATATTACTTTTATATCTTTGAATTCTCTCCAAATTACAGATAGATTCACCTACATAGCTGACGTCTTGCGCAAGATTATTGATCCCGCGTTGATGTAATGTCTCATCCATTATTTCCTGGAATGAATTGATATGTATGTGCTGCGCGTAGAAGTTGTGTTTTCCAATGTCTCGGCATTGCTCTGCCGGTAATGCGAATTGATATTTATCTTTGCAAGAGTCTCTAAGTGATGTATTTTCGTCTACGTGAAGACTATGGATTTCTGTTTTTGTTTCATGTTTATTCACACAGATTGGTCTCCTCGAGGTATTATTAGTTTTGGTTTCATTGTTTCTCTCATTATCATTTTCATTAACAACATTATTATTGTTAGTCTTATGACGTGAGTCTGGAAATAATTCTTTCCTGTCTTGACAATCGATAATCTTCCTCTTTGGATTGAAAACCATATGAATGGGTTTATGATAACTAAAGTAAGTTTCATAAATTCCACAACTGATATCACTTATATTCGAGAAAATTACGTCAATTTGTGTATTTAATTCTGTCGTCAGACCGTAAGGGCTCAATTTCGATTCCAATCCGTACTTCTTCATAAAATTAATTAAATAATTATCATTTTGCTTTTTCGAGTTGTATACATTGTAATTGAAATCACCTAAAACTAGTACCTTACTTCCTTCGGGGATTTGGTCCATAAACTTTTCCATAACTGATTCAAATATTTGGTTTGGGGCTTTTGGCGATTTGTAACCGCTTATTATATGGACGTCTCCTACTTCTAGGAGGATCCCTTCCATGTTTGAATCCACCGTGTTTTCTTGCTGAGAACTGACATTCGGAACTGGCAAATGTTCTTTGACATAAATGATTAAACCACGGCTTTTTGGACCATGAGTTGACTTATAAACTATGTTGTAATTAGGAATATCCAATTCATCTCTACTTTTAGCCAAAGTTTCGCTGAAGATCAATATATCATTCCTGAGAAACCACTCATCGTGCAATATATGCGATAGTTTGGACTTCAACGTACCAATGTTTTGATACGCAATTTTCATCGCACTTTCGCCAATTAAATTATCGTATGATAGCAGCAATCGTTTTTCATTTCTTAATCGAGTCAATTCCACTTGGGCTGGGTTCATGATCTTCATTGAATAGCAAGATTTGGGTAGGTCTAACTTGCCCAGAATGTATAAACCGCTTAGTTTCGTCACTCGACTAAGAGCAACATATAACATTTGTTGAGTTCGCCTTTCACGTTTTCCGAAATCCAAGCATATTTTATCATAAGTTTGGCCTTGGCTTTTATGAATGGTCATTGATTCAGCAGGTATCACTGGAAATTGTTTCCGAAGAATTTGATACTTTTCTGTTGTAGTTGTATTCAGTTGAAGAGAAAGCTTCGTAACTGGTGTCAAATTGGAGCTAATGTTTTGTTTCATCATGTGATCTTTGAAACGGAGCCTTGCCTTGATACCTACTCGAGGAGTTTGAAAATCTAGCCATAATATTTCTGGAAATTTCGTATTCTCTTTGAAACTGATCGATTTTAAGATACCACATGCTCCATTCACGAGTCCATCTCCAACATCAAGATTATTCGTTATCATATATTTTATATCAATTTTCAATTGAATTTTTGCAGGTTACTCATTTGCACTTTGATTTGTACGTAAACATTGGATGATTAGTTTTTTCATCTGATCGGTTGTGTTCGTTGCAAAGATATTCTCAGCATCAGCGATGAAGAGTTCATTTGGACATTCTGAAATTTTACGTGAATTATAATGTGCTACGTTAGCTTTTGTAGCATACAGTCTCATAGCCGTTGCTGGTACATCAGTGTCATGCATCACTTCTCGCGTTCTTAACAATGAACAATCTTCCTTAGTTATTTTCCCATGGGCTAAATTATTTAGTGCAATTATGAACGGTAAATCGTCTTTTTGTCGCATAATTTCCGTCAATTCATAAAATTTAAACGGTTCCCATAATGGATTGACATTAAGAAGACGTGCCATTTCATTTTTCTTTGACATCCGATACACAGGTTGATCCAGCACCGGAGGTAATTGATTCAGATCCCCTACTGCTACTACAGAAACGCCCCCGAAAGGCTCATTTATGCCTTTTATTTGTCGCATTCGCGTATCAATGAAACCGAACACTGTGCTGGCTACCATTGAAATTTCATCGATTACAATGAGTTTCAGTTTAGATAATTTTTCTCGAATAGTATTCGCGACGTCACTTGATAGCTCTCGTATATTACTTCCAAATTGTTGACATGGTAATGAAAAAGCGGTATGTAAAGTAATACCATTTATAAGGAAAGCGGCTTTGCCTGACGGAGCGCACAAGAGTACTATCATTTTATCCAAGTCACCGCCTGGTAATTTATCAAAATAGTTTGTTATCAATTGATATAATGTATTGATTACCGTGCTCTTTCCTACCCCTGCAGAACCGCTAAGAAATATTTGGAAAGGAATTTGAGATGTTTTATAACACTTCAAGATATGCATAACAAATTCCTTCTGTTTGCCATTCAAATTTTTCACCATGTCACGTAGTTCATCTTCTCTGATTCGTGGTGGGCTGACATATCTGCTTCCGATCTGATGACTATTATCATCCTTTTTCGGATTCACATAAGCGTCATAATCTTCGCCGCCCTGACAATATATGTCAACACAATGGGAAGCCGAATTTTTACTACATCGTTCTTCTCTATCATTATTTCCATCTCTCTGAGCATCTTCCTCGAATCGTTCCATAACTTCGTCTATAGTTTCATCGCTAATTATCGCAAACTTAGCTTGATTAGCTTCTATGATGTCTTTGTTTTTCTTATACACATCTTCATATTCAATATTCTGAACTTCATTTTCTTCCTTTCGCCATGGTAGAAACAACAATATTTTTTCTCGATAGTAATTTGTGGGATCTTGATGGAGTTTGTATCGCCTATACCTTAAAACTGCCATTTGCTGCCGTAATTTATATTTATTTATTCTGCCATCTCCATCTTGAGAGTCATCATTTCGCTTCCTTGTCTTCTTCGATAAGTGGTAATTTGCAGCATATTCGGCTAGTGAAATTCCTTCTAATGTTTCGTCTCGTTTTGCATATTTCTCAAAAATATCATCCATATAAACGTCCGTGGATTCTTCATCTAAATTGCCAAGGTCTTTGTTTTTCTTCAGCATCAACACACGTTCATTTATTGGTCCCGTATTAATGAATATTTTTTTTCTGCTCTTTTTCGACAGCGGTAGAGACAATACATGATACGCGGCTTCTTGAGCTGACATCAAATTACAATTCAGAAATGTATTTGCAATTTTTCGTAATTTTTCTTTCACGGTAGAGTTAGAATTATCACATTCCGCACCTGCTTCCCTTAATAATTTACATAAACCACCCTCGATCTTACTGATATAGTTTGTCACATAACTGATCACCGCATATTCATCGAGGATGAATTGTATATCGATATTCGATTCGAATAGTTGCAGAATATCTTCGTTATAGGAATTGATCGTTAGATCTTGACTTGAGCGTTTCAAGAAAACACGTTTTTGCTTTAATGTACTTCGAATTGACAAAATATACTCCGCACCAGTCATATTTAACTTTTTCAGAACATCTTCATAACTCATAACAATGTTTTTAGTTGATAATTCCTGCATGAGCTCGGTAACCGACTCACTATTTAGAGGTGCTATTTCATTTTTTTCTAGCGGCTTCAAGATCATCGTTTTTTCCATCACAGGATAAGGAATATTGAACCTGCATTTTTTGTTCTTTTGACCCTTATAACAAGTATGCGTGTGTTTGTGAGTCTGAAATGGCATGTATGGATTGGTTGCATCATTCTTACTAGATACGAATTTCTCGATAAAGTTGATGAGCTGCGTATTATTTCTTTCATTTTCGTCATCATATTGAGGTGCATTCTTTAACCACAGAAGCATATGTTGATGTGGACTACCGCGTTGTTGGAACTCAACACGCTGATAACTGTCTACTAGTACATAATCTCCAAAAATGCTATGATTTTGTCTCAACAACCACATGAATTTTTGTACTTTCTGTTCGAAGTATCGAGCACACGTAACTGGATCATTTCTTATTAAATTAGTTATTGTGTTGTTATCCAAATTGTAGGCTTCATTTTTGGAAATGCTATGGCCTCCTTTGCTATACTTCATCAATGTTTGCAATAACTCAGGCCAGTAGTGCTCTGCTGCCGATAATGTTAGGAAAAAGGTTGGTTTTCCTAATTGACGAATCATTGCCAACAATTCTTTTTTCTTCTGTTCCCAAAACGCCGGTGAGGAACGTACGTTCTTCAGAACTTTGTAGCCATCATCAAATTTGATCATATCATTTATATACTCAGGGTTCAAAGCGTCTTTAACTTTGATATTTTTATGAGTTACCTTCTTTATTCGTCTCAAACAAATGTTAATGCTTGACAGACATGTGAGCTCCAAACTCTTTTTTGCCATGAATAATATCCTAGAAGGGATACATGATCGACGATCGTAACGCCTGGCCTCAGATTTAGCTCGATCTGTATAGCTAATACATTTTGGTAAATTGAATGCATATCCGGCGAATATTTTTGGAAAACATAACTCATCTAAATCTTCAATTTGATGCCATGGTAATGGCCTTTTATTTTGTCCTGGTGCCACAATATTGATCTCTTTTCCATTTTCGTTCGCCACATCAGCATTATTATCAATTAATAGCACTTCATCATTATTAATTTGGTTGTCATCTATAACTTCGTTCCATTTTTCCTCCAATGATTTCCTCGAGGAATTCTCATCTTGTTGCTCGTGATTATTACCAATATCTGTTTTGTCAACTATGAACTCGATTTTCTCAGTTCGAGATTCATTCCCTCCAAAGAAGTTCTTATATTTTTCATCAATTTTGATAGCATACTTCTCGTACAATGGTGTGGTCATCAAATGTTTCAATGCCTCATAAATTTTCAACGGTCTGACCGATTCGAACATATAATGGCTCTTATGATCAATATGTCTTTTTAATTGAATTTGAATCGTTTGCATTTGGTCAAAACTCCGTGGCAAAACTCGAAGCATGTCATTTATTTCTATTAAGATATTTACAACACTCCCTTTGAGCCCTAATTGGGGATTCAATGCGTACGGTTTCAACGCGCGAATTTGCATGAAGTTCAATATTGGCGCCACCATTCTTTCCTCGAGATCTGTTAATTCTTCAATGCATTTTGGTATAATTTGAAACTTCAGCCCGTTAATAACTGAGAGTTTATGAATCGTTCCTTTATAAGCATAGTTCTTACAGGTATCGCAAATATATCCAGAAGGAAAATTATTTATTTGCGCTAGTAATTTTGGCCCGCCAACAGATTCAATCCTGAGTCCGTTCATTTTAGTAACAGCTGCTCGATAAAAGAGACCTTCGCAGCAACAACATATGAAAGAAGGGGTTTCTTCTCGGAATCTGATGAATTCCAATTTCAAACGTGCGGCTACATCATCTTTCTGACATTTAGACAAACGAAGTTTGAAATATTCTCGAAACTTCATCATATCATTTTTCCTGCTGTTTCGCCGTGCGTTCCTATCCTTCTTTGATTCTTTTCTCTGGTACTTCTTGTTGCCTCTCTTCGCTTGCATCCTAAGCTTATTCTTCGATTGTTCTGTCAATTTATATGTCCGCTTCAATCGAATATGTCGCATTCGTTCCAAGTTTCGCTTCATTTCCATGGCTTTAAACTGTTGGCAACTCCGTAATTGTTTATTTCTGTTAGTGTTCTTTTCAATTTCGTTCTTGGAGTATTTGAGACTTTTACGCAAAAATTTATTTCGTGTTATATTCTGCTCTATTTCACGACGTCTGTAACTAGCCTTTTTGCGAAGTTTTCGCATTCTTTCTATATTTTTTGATACTTCTTGCTCCAGGTATTGTATTCTACTTCTCAAAATACGATTCCTCACTCTATTTCTCTCGCGTTCTTTCTCAATATATTCTTGTTCTTTCCTTAAAATTGCCATATTTATTCGATTTTTTCTATTTTCCTCCGTCTTGAGTACCACGTTTTGGCGTGATTTACGCATTCTCTGTCGATTTTTTTCTTTCTCAGTCTTCCTATATGGAGATGTTGAGCGTATTTTTCGCATGCATTCCTTTAATTTAATCCTTCGTTCTTCTTTTGCCTTGTCTTTGATCGCAAGCTTCATAACTGCTGAGATTTTCTCACTCACATCATTATTTTTAGCTGCGCATTTTTTTTTTTTTTGACGATTAATTTCCGTCCGCGATTTTCGTTGTATTTTCATTTTTTTTTTGTGAATCTATGGATAATTTATTGGTATTTTCCAACGGCCTGAAAGGGGCCACTTCGTTTACCAAATGAACCTCCCGCTCCCGACCAGTTGAAAAATTCGCACCCGCTCTGGGATTTGCACTCACAACCTTTTGCACACTTGGCTCGCGCCTAGCCACCTGAGCCACCGGCGTCGGTGAATACAAATTATTATTATTATAAAAGAAAAAAAGAAGAAAACCTTCGTATACCTATAGATGTGTGTTGTCGCTTCGAGCTGACAATGGAAATTCAATTTTATGAATTGAAACAGTTCGAAAAAAGAGAGAAAACCGTTGTATATATCTATAAGTTTATTGTCGCTTGGAGCTGACAAATTTAATGTTATGAATTCCAATTATTCGAAAAAAGAAAACGTTCATTAGAAGACGTGTAAATCGGAAATTAAAATTTACTTATATGAATTTCAATAATTCCGAAAAAGAAAAAAAATCATGTCAAATTAAACAATAATAATTTGTAAAAAACGTGAAAAGAAAAACAAAAGAAAACCTTACACGTATGCGTTGTCGCTTCGAGCTGACAGTGGTAAGTTTCTTCGAGCTGACAGTGGTAAGTTTTTTAGTTGCTTTTATGAATTCTGATGATTCACTAAAAAAACAAAAGAAAGCCTTACACGTATGCGTTGTCGCTTCAAGCTGACAATGGAAATAATTCTCCAAAAAACAAAAGAAAACGTGTATATGTTGTATCTAATGTCGCTTTTAGCTGACACTGGAAATTTTATTTTTCCAGGATTAATTTTTCAAAAAACAAAAAAAAACGTTCTGCATATGCGTTGTCGCTTCATGCTAACAATAGAATTATTTTGAATGAATTTAAATAATTGTTTCAGACATTATTTCAAATTTAAAAAAATCGTATATATATATACAGACATTTTTATAGATAACGGAAATATGATGAATAAAAAACAAAGTGGAACAAAGTTGAACAAAGTGAAATTACTTACTTGAGCTTAAATTTTTAAGTAATTAGTTGTACCTGCACTTTGCAAATTGCCACGCTGTGTATCACACAATTTTTGTATCTTTTGGTAATTACAATATATTTATTCCGTTCTAGAAAATAAAAAATATCATATAAATATCAATCTCACTGTGAAAAAGGTTACACCTATATAGCGAAATCGGCACTATATATATATTTTTATTAAATTTTATGTTTCCCAAACTAGAGATAACTGATTGCGAAGAGGATAACGGTAGACTGGGATATTAACCGAGGCGTTTGAGGATTAAATTCTCCCCTCAAATAGTTCTGAGAATCGAGCTGAGTTCTTGGCCTCACGCACCATTTGAAGTAGATTACGGTAAGTCAATATTTTATGTGTTATCGAGTAATCACATTAATATAATATTCATGTAGTAATATTAATCTGTATAGTATTACAATTGTAATATTACAATTAATTTTTAATAATTATTGAATTGATTAATTTTTTTTTTCATATTATTGATTATTTTCTTTCTCCCGTTTCAGGAAAAAATCAGATTCTCCCTGGCCTCTACTTCCTCAGAAAATACGTAAAAATGAACAGAAGCCGAAAAGAAAAGGTCATATTCATCTTTTTTTCATTCGCAGTAAATAAATGAACAAACTATTTTACTTAGGAAGTGACAAAACAATTGTCTAGTTATAATTGAAAAAACATCTATGAGTGGTAAAGACCACTCTATTTCAAAACTACTGGTTCCAATGTGTTAAATAAATAAGTTAAGGAAATATAACCTAATTGAATAACATTCCAGTTAATCGTCGAACAATTCTTTGCCGTTCCCGAGGAAAGGGCTTTCTTCACATAATGGAGGATATTCACCACCGTGCTGATTACCTGTGGAGTGAATCATTTACTATTTGTATTATTGATCATTTGTCATTCATCAGTTGTCTCCAGCGATCATCAAATGAGACTGCGAACTCTGTGATTTAATTTGCTAAAACCATTCCACTCCGTAGAATGAATGATACATTTAATATAATTAAAAATAAATTGTTAATGATAAATTCGCAAACAATGATAAAATTCGTAGTAAATAAATAAATAAATAAATAAATTGTGGTGCCTGACCAAAAGGCTCGACAATATGAAAAAAAAAAATATATACCCTTACCAGTACTTGAACCTAGGATCTCTCGGTCTACAGTCTTGTACCTTATCCACTCGCCCACCCTGTCTTTCTTAAGAATCAATATCAATTTTGCGTATATCAATAGTATTCGCCATAACTGATACCATTGAAATGACTACACTTAATTAATAAGTAGAATTTTTCCACTAATCATTTCACTCTCCAACTCTCCCTCTCGTTTGCCCTTCCATCTTCTAAGTCTCTTACAGCATGCCTAATCTGCACGTAATCTGTGATTTTGAAATTTTGAAAATTTGAAATATTTCTATATTTAAAAGATTATAAATATTGAGACATTTTTGAAAATGAGAAAATTCGATGAATTGTTAACCTTTGAAAATTTGAAGAATTTTATAAATGAAAAATTTTGAAAATTTGAAAAATTTTGAAAATTTGAAAAATTTTGAAAATTTGAAAAATTTTGAAAATTTGAAACAAATGAAAGGTGCGAACATTATGAAAAATGTAAAATAATTTGAGATATTTGGAAAGTTGTACAAATTTCGAATATTGTAAATATTTAAAAAATTCTAAAAATTTCGCCAATATTGCAACATTTTGAAAAATGCAACATTTTCAGGAAATTTTAGAATTATTTAAAATTTTATGCATTCAACAAATTTAATAAATCAATAAAAATTGGAAAATAGAAACATTTGGAAAATTTGAATAATTTGAAAAATTCTGAGTTTTAAAAAGTTGAAAATTTTTGAAAATTATTAAAAAAATTGTAAATGTTGCTACATTAGAAAAGTTTGAAAATTTCACCAATTTTAGAAAATTTTGAAATAGTGGTCAATTTTGAAAAATTCTAAAAATAGTAAGAATTTTAAAGGAAAGGAAAAGAAACCGGAAACTGCAGATTCCTGGTTCCCGATTCCCGATTGCCGATTTCTAATTTCAGATTTCAAAATTTCAACTTTCAAATTTAAATAAAAATCCAAAGCTGAAGGTCAACAGTTACCGACTGGCGATTGAGTGTAAGCGCTTAAAATGATAACAGAATTCAAACAAAACAATATATACAATGCAGAGGATTAGTGACAGGGTTCCGAAATAAGAAAGGAATTTGTTATTGAAGTGTCGTGAATGATCCTAGATGTCGTAATACAATCTCAAAGGCAATGAATGAATTGATCATAGTGCTAAATTCATTCATTATATTTTGTGCTGAACACGTGGTAAGTAGAGATTCCAATTCGCGTATTGTTACGAGTGAAAAAAATTCATCTATTTTTGTGCTTTTTATAGTGAAAAAATGTGCTATGAATACTTTCATTCTCACTCAATTTGTCAGTGTTGTTTTAAAGGATTTTTTATTATAAATAGTGCTTTTTTGATTACAGAATACGGGACAATTTTCCACATCAAAAATGGGCATTTGGCAAAGTGGTAAGTCAATCCAAAAGTAGAGTATTGAAATCTAATATAAATAATAACTTCCTTATCGGGGAGTTTAAAAAAAAAAAATCATGTTAAATTCATAAAAAGAAAATCAGTGTTATTAAAGTGCTCATTTAATTTAATTCCCATCGATTTATAAATCAGTTGTTAAAGGGACAATAGCATTTTTTAAATTTGATACCAATTCCTAAAATACGCTCAATAAATTCTGCGTTTGATCTATTAGAGACATGAGAGAAAAGGAGCATAATGAAACAACTATTGACATAAATATAATAATAGAACCCTTCACTGAAATAATTCAAAACCAAGGGGGGAACTGTTAATATAACAATTTGTTAAGTAGGTCTAATTCCTGACATAAACAGTCATTAAGAGATGATTTGTTGAAAAATAATACTTATGATTCTGATAACATGAATATAAGATGAATTAAAGAAACTTCAAGAAAGTTTGCAATTTCTCCCAAAAATCGGATAATCTTTAGTTTCTTCTCGAAAACAATGATAAAGTTTTTGCAGAAAAATGAAATTTTTTACGAGTTTGTTGAAAATTTGAAAAAAATTACGGTATGACTCAACCGGTAAATAGTTTTTGAATTAATTATGGGTAAAAAATTAATACACAATATAATCCTAACTATGGTACTCCAGTCAAATAATATAAGAAATGAGAAGAAAATTTTAAAAAAATCGAAAATTTCAGATCAAAATTTAAAAAAAATAGGATTTCATGGAAAATTGAAAAAAAACATTCATATAAGTTTGAAACATAACACCCTCAAATAATGTGAAGAAAATCATGAATGAGAAGCAGGTACTCCGTATTGAAAAAAATAATTGACTCCTCTTATAAAGGCATGAACGAAAAGGAGGAAGATAGAAAAATTATGAGTTACGGGAAATTTGACAGTTATTATTTTGCAGTTTGAAAAGAATTTTAATAACTTCCTATCGGAAAGTTAATAATAATCGTAGTTAGTACCTCATTCAGTGAGTCCAGAAAGTTAGAAGTAGGGAACCGCGTATTAAAGAAGAGCATTCCTTATATATTAATCTTAATATTTATTGTGATCAAAAAATGATGACCCTATGGTTTTTGAAAAAAATATAAAGGAATCTTCAAATGAAACAGAATTAACGTTATTCCAACTGAATTTGAATATAAATTAGCGAAATTAATTGATATAACTGATTGAAAACTTGATCACTTTAGGAGGAATTCTTAAGTCGATGGAACTCTTAATTCGACATTACATTTATATTCAAATGAATGAAGCGGGTTTCTGTGATCAATGTCACGAGCAATGGCATCAACGTCGCGGCCGTTTACGGCCGCGGCGGCGCTAGTAGCCGTGAAAAATGTCACACATTTGGGCGGAATACATAGATTTTATTATCAATGCAATCCCAAATGCTATCGATAACCACAATAATATTAATGAAATTATTTTTCTTAAACAGGTCATCAGGAGCCCGGGCAACAAGACCAGCCAGAAAATCAGCCGGTCCAGCAGCAGGTCCAGCAACAACAGCAGCAACAACAGCACGAGTTGCAGGGTATCGTAGGGTCCGCTATAGAGCAAATGACTCAATTGTTACAGGTGGGTCCTACGATACAGCAGTTGCAGGAGGAGGAGCAACGGCAACAACAGCGTCAGCAACTGTTGCAGTTGCTACTCCAGCGTAGGCCCAGCACTGCTGAGGACCTACTGGACCTGCTGCAGGAATTTCTGGCGGTCCAAAAATTGAAAAAAAACAGTACGTAGACTACTTTTTTTTAGATAAGTTGCCCCGGGTAGAAAAATATCCGTCTTTGGAAGCTCTTTAATTAATTTAATTTGTGTTTATCGGTTATTCAGGTAGGAGAACGATGGTATTGAGTGAAATCGAAATCGAATTTATTAAGTTAAAAAACGAAGCGAGACTCCGTATTTTTCCTTCTTAATAATAAAAAGTTGTCTTCCGAAGAGAAGATATATTTGGAAGATATAAGTCTTTTGAAGATCTTTTTGGTGATCCAAAAAGATCTTTGACATAATCTTTGAAGATTCTTTTTAAAACTATTTGAAAGAGCTTCCAAAGACGGATATTTTTCTACCCGGGGCATGATTTTTGATTTCCTATAAGGGAGTTATTTGTTTTTTTTAACTTTTTATAATTGGGTTAATGCTTGCAATTATAATTTTCAGAACGTAGCAGAGGTGCCGGACGGTCTCGCCGTAATTGGTGGAGTCGTGGTGGTCGTGGGGGTGGACGCGGTGGCGGACGCGGCGGCGGAAGGGGGAGTGATCCAGGCGGATTCTGCCTCCCCATCAGAATCCGCTTCTGATGAATCCGCTTGTAGTTTTTTTTAAAATTAAAATTATAAATAAAAATAAATAAAACTAAAAAAAAATAGAATTGTGTTGAATTATTTTCTTCCTTTATCCATCCCAGCCAATAATTCCTATTGTCATTAATTTTTCCCCAATTATGACCATTAATTTTTTTTAAAATCAAATGATTACAAAAAACTAAAAAAAAGGAGTGGCGAGATTTCACTCCCACGCTAATGAGATCTAGACAAAGTTTATGGCTATCGATCGCGACCAAAATAACTGCGATCAGACGACGTTTCTGCATGAGAAAGTGAAGGAAAGAAATCCAAAAATAATCCTTCTTCGCGAAAAAATTGGAAAAGGGGGGAGGGATATTTGCTCCCAACCTAATCAGAGCCCGGGAGTGTGAACGGAATGAATTATAAGATGAAATAATTTTTTTACCGCTTTTTTTCTTAAAAACCTCAAAAAGGGGTGGGAGGATTCCGATCCCAAAGGACTCTGATCGTGATCATGATAAGATCTATCGATCGCGACTAATTCCATCCCGATTGCACCAACTGATTGCCCGGGAGCGCGAACAGAAAGAACTATAAATGAAATTCTCGTTTTACTGCTTCTTTCTTAAAAACTCAAAAAGGAGTGGGAGGATTTCACTCCCAAACGAATCAGAGCTTGTCCTTGATGACATCTATCAATCGCGAGCAACCCCATTCCAATTGCACTCACCGTTCGCCTGGGAGCGTGAACGGAAGGAATTGAAAGATCAA
>JAPYZN010003746.1:0-12811 GCA_030522865.1 Psyttalia lounsburyi | reverse complement strand
TTGGACCAGCCTTGGATGCCTGGCTTGGGCCTTGACTGGCCAAGGTTGGGCCACCCTTGGACCAAGCCTGGGCCAATTGTTAATTCTTACCTGGGAAGTAGACAATTTATTTTTGAATTTTGGTTGAAATTTATTTCAAAGCTTTTTAAATTTTGGTTTTTGAAAAATTAAATTTCTATGAAGTTTGAGATGTTATCTTTGATATCTCTCGGAGTGCTTTCAGATGTTAAAAAGATTGCAGTAAAAAAGAGAATTGTTGAAGCATTTGGACATGTTTAATTCAACAAAAACGATTTTCTCAATGCTCCATATATTCAACCTCCTCCACCCTCATTCAGATTTTATTTGGCGAATAAATTCAGGGTCAAGAGCCTCGAAATCAGACCTCCGTAGACAGCTGGTATTTTAATGGAGATAATGGAGATTATATCGATGAACATTTGATTCTCCCAGCTATTCTCGTCCCGAGTCTTTACATTTCTATTTCGACAAGTACAAGTATGCCTTGAGGCAATCGATCAAGTGTCAGTACAAAAGCCCAATTGCTAAAGACCCAGAAGTGCTCTAGTATTTTTAACAAGGCACAGAGTCGATGTATCGATTCCTCCACCGCAGCCCCAATTACTAGAAAACGTCTTTGATCTTTCTTGGTGCCGATAAGCTCATAATAGCTCAACGCCGAGCGTAAAATGGCCTCTCTGAAGAGGTCCTGGTAATATTTTTCTCTCACAATTTATTTAATCGTTTCGCCGAACAATTTTTGACGAAATTTAGAAAAATGTCGATATTTAAATATTGTATTCAATAAATAATTAATATTTACTAATTATTTATTATTGTATCGTCAAAAATTGCCAGAAAATGAAGTTCTCAATTAATTTAATTCCTGAAATTTTCTAAAAATTATTTTTGTCCCTCTCCCACTAAAAAACTTCGAAGTTCATTGAATTCTTTGGGCACCCAAAAATATCAAAATTTTTTCAACTTCCAATCAAATAGAATAGTCCACTCCTCAAGAATGTCTGATCAACTGTTCATAAAATTTTATTTTCTCCAGCTGTGCATTACTGAGAAATATTTCGATTGATCCATTCCCCCCACTACAGCCCCAATTACTGGAAAACTGTCTTTGATCTTTCTTGGTGGCGCGATAAGCTGATAATAATCCACCGGCGGTGGAAAAATAAAAGCCCTCCAAGGAGGCTCCTTGTATTCATTTTTCCTACATTTCTCTGATAACTGGTCCACATTTTGCCCCTCTCATTCTCAGCGATTTTTTTCTTCTCCCCCTACCAACGTCTCTATATCGGCTTTGTTCCCTGTCTCGTGTATAATAGAGCAGCAAACCCTCTTTCGTAGGAAGTAGTACACCTCTCGGTGTTCGTTTCTTTTGACCCCATTTCCGTTCTCTCAGTTTCCGATTTCTACATTTTTACCCTCTCCCTCCCCCTCCGTCTCCGTCCCCTCCCGTTCCCCTGTCCTCGTTATAACTTCACTCCAGATGCTTTCAATACTTCCACCACATTTATGCGCAAGTTGATGTCACATTATCAGTGGCCTTTTTTTTTCTCGGCTTCTTTCACTCCTTTCATATTTTCCGGCGGCTTGATATTTCATCTTCCAGCTTACGACGCATCCCGAAATATCCGGTTCATTCAGACAGTTATGACAACTGTTATGGACCATTGTTGGCGACACGCGATTGGTTTCTAACTTTTGTATTCTAGGACGGAAATGGGGGGGTTGGGGAGAGCGGATTGACCAGATGTTGAGAGCCTCGAGGGTTCAACTCTTTTTCAGCGAGTGTAAGAAACAATTTTCGCGTGCTATGAAATTTGATGAGATTCAATTATAATTGAGCGCAAAAAAATCAGGGAGTTCTCGTTCGTTGGGCATATTTACCGGATTTTTAAAAACATTTTTCTTCATTTTTAGGGAGTCGACAAAAATTCTTCAATTTGTCAGTAAAATTTATTTACCCCTCAAAAAAAATTCTTCAACAACTGTCACACGTGTCTATCATTTTTGTTAAAAATTGTGAATTTTATTATGCGGTTGGGAAATTTGTATCGAACGTCGAAAAGAGTACAGGATTACATTACAGGATTTTATTAAAAAATTTCCGTGTAGTTTTCATCGTTTTTTAATAAATTATATGATATATTTGCAACAATAATTCTGCTGGGAGAAATTATTCCGATGGCTCTGGCGTTTTTCTTTCGAGTAAAAAATTGATCATATGTTTTGGAGTCTTCCACAATTCATTTTTCTTTATTCTACGACGTTTAATGCAAATTCTATGGAATTCTTTTCATCAAATGCAATATTTCAAAATTCTTAAGATACAACCATTATCGAGGCACAATAGAATTCCAACAGAAATCATTTCGCACGGACACAAAAGCCTCGATATTCTGCCGCGACCAATGGCATTAGTTAAACTCGAATAGGGAATGGTATTCGATAGTCGTTAATTCAATTTTTTTTTCACTAAAAATAATTAATTATACGTTGAAAAATTCCACAATTCAACTTTCTAGATTTTTCCTCAATACCAATTCTCGATTTAAATCCTTTCTCTTACAGAATAACTTTAGAACTCTGTCCACAAAATTCAGTTCCTCGAAATTATTAAGATTCGTCCATTATCGATGAACAATAAAATTCTGACAAAAATAAATTCGCTGAGACCCCGAGTCCCCGTAATTTACTCTCGACTAATGGCGTTACTCAAACTTGAAAAGCCGAGAGGGGTCGATTCGTCGTCGATTCATCCGTTAATAATTTCAAGAGTAATCAGCGGTGGGTCATTTCAAATGGCACCAATGGCTTCGCCATTATATTTTTACAACCCTCTCATTTTCCCCTCTCTTTCATCAATAAATTCAGCTGGCGGATTCACTAAAGAATTCCCCAGTTTTCACCGTCTTAGGGGGATGAAAAGTGATTCGAGCAGTCTCTCGGAAAATCTGTTTATCGTCACAACCGCAGGTTCACTGATAATCATAGGTCTTTCAGCTCTGGTTGGATTAAATTATACGAGGATCCTACGGTAAAATATGTTCACTTAAAATATCATCAGCACTGAATATTAAAATAATGAATTTATTTATTTACAAATAAATTCTTAATTTATCAGCTACTCCTTCCAGAGAATATTTCTCTTCCCTTCGCGCGAAGAGTTTTCTCCCCGTGAATTTTGAGAAATCAATTCAGTAGCACTCGGACTTATTAAAGAAAAAATAAAAAAATTGACGAATTGAGCTGTGCGACATGGCCAAAATACTTCCCCGATTTTTTCCATCTTCCGAGAAACTAATGAGAATTAATTCAAAACAGTCTCTCAGAAAATCTGTTTACGTTACAACCGCAGGTCCAATGAAAATCTTAAAACTTTCAGCGCTGGTTGAATTAAATGCCACCCTCGGTGATACGGGTGTAGTACGGTTAAATCAGGTTAAATGAAAATACCGCCGTCACTGAATATAAAGTGAGACTCAGTGTGTTAACTCTTCATTAAAATAATATACGAGTACGTAACAGTGCTTCATTTGAATTATCCTCCACCCCTCCCGTAATTACGAGTGAAAATAAGTTCATTTGCCATAGCTAATTCGTTTGACTGTATTTTTAATACACAAGCTGTATTTTCGTCTTCTTTTTTTTTTTTTTAATTTTATCGCTGTGAAATTTTACTGCTTGGCAATTACCCGAGTCAATTCGTTGGCTATTTTTTCTCTCTCTCTTATTTCATTCGTTAATACTTTATTCATCGCGAATATGAAGTCAGTCACGGCTAGATGAGAATGTACAGCTTAATTAAACTGTGCTGGATGTATAAAAGAATTTTAATATTTTAGTAGCAGTTCATTTGAATATCAAGACAGTCGTAAACCTGAAATCATAAATTTCGTCACAGTTATGTGTCAAAATATCTGGTCATATCTACGGCCTGTCAGTTGGAATTGTTTCACCAATGGTTTTCACTCGGTTCTCGGTGTATAAAACTAGTCGGATCGGCATAAGTACTCGTGGTGGGCGGGGGGGGGGGGGGGGGCGGGGGGGGGGGGGGGGGGGGGAGAGGGGCTTAGGACTTTCAGACGCGAGGTAGCCCAGTGCGGCGTGATTAAGCGATCCGAGGCAAACACTATTAATTCAACGGGTTCAGCTTCAGCGAAGCTTGCTACCTCCTCTACTTCTGGTCCACGGATGAATGAGAATATGCACGGCTACACTGTTGACGGTAAACGTATGCGGTAACAGAATGATTAATCTTACGAAAATGCTCGGGGAACATTTGTGGCTTGAGACAAACACGAGTTAAGGCTCTTATTTCGAGTCGAGGAGTACTTCTCCTTTCTGGGGGTGTTTTTTTTTTATTTTTGGGTTTGTGCAGTAGCAATTGTTTAACTGTCTCTCATTTGTCGAAGGTTGTGCAGAGAAATTGGGGGAGGGGGGAGACTTCCTGGGTTGCGAGGAGAGGATTATTTTTTCGGTCTTAAGAGTTTGGGAATTTTGTCCGCAATGGAGGGATTTTGTAGGGAGGGGCAGGGGTGAGACTTGTTTTGGGGGTTACGGGATTGATTAGAAATGGGTTAAACACTTGATGATTTTTATTTTTGCTGGTATTTTTTATTGAATATTTCTCGATGGGTTAAAATAAGATTTTAAAACGTTTTAATCTGGACGCAAGTAAATTTTAATTTAAGACCTGGAGAAATCGGTAATTTGGGGGGTTAAAAAAATATAGAGGCAGTGGTTTCTATTGGATTTATCAATTCAAGATACCAAAACTTATATTTTCCCGTCGAAAATTTTTTAAATGAAAATAATGAAATATTTTTATCGTTAACTGACAACCGGAAAAAAATTAAATCTCATAGAAAGTGGGATTAAACCCATAAAAAATCAAGAAACGCCAAATTTATTGGAAAGCACAAGGAGTTGATTATTTAAGAAAATATTTGCCCAACATTTTCTCGAAAATTCGACGAAAGTCATCAGTAACCGATCGTCATCACCAAAGATATGTGTAATCCCCACAACCGGAAGTCATTAATTGTTTGGTGTGCATCGGGTAGACAACGTCACGCAGGCAATGGCAAGGAATGCAATTAAGTCGAGTTATCATCGCCTCGACGAGTTCGTTATAGCGTCGCGGACGCGTCTCGTTACCTCACGCCAAAACCCGTCCAATGGCCCGTTTCAGGCAGCGCGTACCAAACAACTCTCAACTGAAATTATCCCGATCGTGTAAATTATTAAAGGCCAAATTACATACCGCGAGTCAAACTCCCGAGGGATTTGTCGCTAGTGAATTTTTCCCCCCAACTCCGCCAGTGAGTGTGTAATGAGATCTACCCTCGTCGGGTAATAATTAAAAGTGCTTTATTTACTCTGCTACGTTATTTTTGTGTCATTATTTTTTTGTGTCAAAGGTTTCGACATGACTCGCTCGTTGGTAATTAAAATTATTAAGATCGTTACTCGTGAGTGGCGATTGGGGCGGTGGGGGAGGGGGAGGAGGAGGAGAAAAGAAACTCCAATCTCGCGACGAATCCTCGAATTACAGTTATCAGATGTTTCTCTGTCGTAACAACATTGGAATTCTCATTCGTGTGAACAGTTTTCTCCATGTGAATTTCGACAAGTATAACCACTCGGAGTTGTAATTAAAACGATAAAATTCTCGAGACTTGTTGATGCAGAATAAAAATATGGAGAGATGTTGGAGTGAAGTCCTCGATGCTTTGCACTTAATACAATTGAAATTATTAATTCGTTGTTTCGTTTGGGGAGAAGCAAAGTTATTAATTAATTCAGAGTAATTTTGTGACGAATTTCTGAGTTGTATTTACAATGTCAACAAAGTTTTACTGCTACAATATAATTTAATATTTTGTAATTTTAAATTTTAACTCCGGACATTTTTATCACACTTGAGACTCACTGGAATGAATATATTTCAGTTGATAATTAAATAAATTGGCGAGCTGTCGTCTTCAGACAGTCAGTTCCAAAATTTCTTTATTTTTCAGCTATTAAATTGTATTTAAGGGGATTATTATAAAAATTAATAGCCAACAGTTTACGAAATTTATTTTTTTTCACGACATATCAGATGCATCTCTGGCCCAATGACATTTCAATTCTCGTGTGAACGGTTTTCTCCCCTTGAAATTTGTGAAATAAAACCACTCGAGGCAATTAAAACGACGAAATCGCCGATACTTGTTAAGGGAAAATAAAAATACTCAGAGAGATCAGAATAAACTTCCCGGGGCTTGACACTTACCACAAGTACAAATATTAATTTGTTGTTTCATTTTAACGAAGTCAAGTTATTAATTAATTGATTCCAATTATGTACCGAATTTTTCAGCTGCAACTTTATACAAATTCTAATTACATTAGGCTTTTACTGGAATTACTATTCATCATTAAAAAATTAAATTAACCGAGGAGGTGTCTTCAAGCTACTAAAAAGCCTGGAATTCCTAGAATTTTCAGTGAACCCCAAAAAGTTCCCATTTCTTACCTTTTAAATTACATTACCGTAATTATTCTAAAAAAAAGTAACCAACAGTTCATGAAATTTATTATTTGACCAACCTATCAGATTCATCTCTGCCCCAACGACCAGTCAATTCTCGTGTGACCATTTTTATCCCCTTGAATTGACTGAAATAAAACCACTGGAGGAAATTAAAACGACGAAATCGCCGATACTTGTTAATGCAAAATAAACCACACAGAGAGATCAGAATGAACTTCCCGGGGCTTGACACTTATCACAAGTACAAATATTAATTTGTTATTTCATTTTAACGAACTCAAGTCATCATTAGGAAATTAAATAAACCGAAGAAGGGTCTTCAAGCTCCTAAAAATCCTGGAATTCCTAGAAGTTTCAGTGAAGGCCAAAACGTTCTTATTTTTTACCTCTTAAATTACATTACCGTAATTATTCTAAAAAATAGTAACCAACAGTTCATAAAATTCATTATCTGACCAATCTATCAGATTCATCTCTGCCCCAACGACCAGTCAATTCTCGTGGGACCATTTTTATCCCCTTGGATTGACTGAAATAAAACCACTGGAGGCAATTAAAACGACGAAATCCCCGATACTTGTTAATGCAAAATAAAAACACACAGAGAGATCAGAATGAACTTCCTGGGACTTATCACAAGGAATTAACTGAACATGTAGCATAGTGTGGCGCCAGTGTCGTGGCCCAAGCAACACCACTGATGATTGTAGAGTGTCACGCGAGAAGCGGGAGAAACTCTCTCAACGGTACAATATTTCCCGGTTGACAAGGAGGGACTGGATTTCTTTTCGGTTGACAGAGCTCGAGGTGAAGTCAAAGCTTGAAAGGGTTTTTCGAAGGGCCATTCTAAAATGTCTTAGGGTGGGTAGTTGGTCTCCTTTTGTACGTGTCTCGGGTGGCGCGGGCCAATTATTATCTTTCGCTCGTTGCAAAATGCCCTCATCTCGATGAACAAAAAAAAAAATTGCGTCGAGACTTCATTAGAGGACTATTAATAAACCCGATCTAGCGCCACTTGGAAATAACAAACGCTCCCTCCCCCTCCTCCGCCCCTATCAGTCTATGCATGTCACTCATCCCTCGAGTTATTTCGAGAATCATAATTAGCTTCTCACAGTGAAAAATCCATGTCAGATAATGGCCATACTCGGAATTAATTTCATTCACGAGACGAACTCGATGAAGTTATTTCATGCAAAATGACAATTTTCCACGGTTGTTTGGCAAATTATTCTGCTAATGTCCATCAATTTATCCAGTCGCAGCGGCAACGATGTGGCACTATACAATGAGTTTATCGGTGAATTCAGCGAGAAAGAAACGGTATCGAATATTCGTGCGTTGCAAATGGCATTCGTTTCGGTGCAATGTGTGTCCGATCGACAATATTTTTCTCACTCGCAATTATTAGCTTTCCGTACGCCTGGAAACGATTAACCCCGTTACGTGTTGGGACTAGCGTACGAGACTCGGTCTCATTATATTCCCGGGAAAATGGTACGAGAGTTAAAATGTCCGGGTTGAGCAGGGGGGCTTCAATCGCAGTTGAAAGTTGCTGGCGCGTTATGAAGATGGCGCCGAGGGAGGCTACGACGATCAGTCGTGTTTCCGGGGGGTGGGGGTACTCTGATGCTCACTCAAACATTGAACGTGACGGGCTTGCCGAGCGCTCCGTGACGCAACACGTCAGGCTACTGAGGGACTCGATAAAACTTCATTATGGATTCGACGTATTTCCATAAAAGCGATTAACATCCGTACGTTTGGAGCTGGAATAATTAGAGGAGATCTAGTTAATTAGTAGACTCAATCGGCCATGAGTGTGGATGGCAATGGGTGTTATGGGAAAATGTGTACCTATTTAGGGATGGGGAATTACGTGTAGAGGAAAATGAGGAGTGAAGTAAAATTCTATAAAAAGTGTCTATTGTCATGGAAATTCCGGTGAAAATTATTCTAATTTTTTCAATAATATTATTCACGAGTTAAATAATCAGTTTTCAATTGTGTAATTATTTTTAGGATAAATAGTTACACAAAAACTAAAGAACAACTGTAAAACTTTCAGCCGAAGGCAAAAGTTGAATAACCTCACGAGAGACGTTCAAAAAAATTGCACAATACCGGTCAAATATTTGAGTTAAATGGATGATAAAAGAAAATGAAGCTCCCGTTTTTCAATATCTATCACCCATTGATTTCACAAAGATTTTTTTTCCCCACAAAAATGGAACATATGTATTTCAAAAGCGAAGTCACCAGTGGAGTAACGAAGGTGCATCGAACCGTGGGGCTACCCCCGGCCCGAACGCTTTTCATTTTCGTTTCGTACGAATCACAAAGCTTTACTCAATTTGTATCGAACCACCCTTCTTGTCTCCCCCCCCCCCCCCCCCCCCCCCCCCCCCCCCCCTTAGCACACGTATTTGCCATTCATTCTCTGGCCAATCCCTTTCTTCGTTACATACGAAATTTCTTCTTTCACTTCTCGATACGTTTTTTTTACTCCGCCTGTTTTTACATGGAGCTGATCGGGTAGCGAATTCAATGTTGATACAGGGTTTTTAATTTCAACTTTTATTTTTCGTATGGAGAGAGAATTTTTTTACATGGTCACTCATGCCAAACAACTGATTGCAGTGTACACAGACTCTCATGAAAATGTGAAACAAAATAATTGACGTTTGTTTTATGTAAATTGTAATGAAATGTTGTTTTTTTCTTCTCGTGGAGATAAAAAAAATTTATATCGAACAGAAGCTGCGAGTGCTGGGGCCTCGTAATGAACTGGGGATCATAAAGTTTGCGTTTGTTGAAGGCTCCCTAACGGTTCGATGCGAATGAAACGGAGAGTTGGCGGAGATTTTACAGGGCCAATCCCTGCTGTAATCAGCGGACGGGTTTTGCGTGCGGACTGGCCGTAAAATATTGTTGTTTGTGGGAGAGATATATGGAGAAAAAAATTGAAGTTCGAGGACAGGATTTTTTTATAGGAAAGTGACATATTCTATTAAAAAAAAATATCAAGTGTCACTGGGAATTTAGAGAGACTTTATATTTTTTCAATAACAAAATTTCGTCCATTACTTCAATTTTTAATCAATTAAATATTTAAAAAATTCATCGTCTGGCATTTACATATTTTTTACTAATTTTGAGGGAATAATTGAACGAAAATTTAGCGTCCATGAATTTTTTCAATTTTTAATGACACATTTGCTCTAAAATTCACTAGAATTATTATAAATTCAAGTTCCCAATTCAATTTAATTGTCGACTTGCCATAAAATATTATTGTCTGTGTGAGGTACATTTTTGCACAACAAATTTTGTTTATTTACTTGAATTTCCAATCCATTAAATATTTAAAAAATTATTACCCGACATTCCCAGATTTTTGCCAGTTTTCATGAAATAATTGAATGAAAATTCAGTATTGACGGATTTCTGGTGACATTTCTCAATGTTTGATAACAATTTCCAATGACACAATTCCTATAAATTCCTCTAAAATTATCATACGATAAAACTTCCCAAATCAATACGACATTATTGAACAAAACCCATTTCGTCAAGCTATTCAAAGTATCCCCTTTGTCTTTCTATTTCGATATATCCATGATCGATCGAACTTCTTGATATGCATGAGCCGTCTTGTACTCTTAGAGACAAACTTACCCTCGGATCAACGTCGAGGAAAGGTAATGGTACTGTAGTGTGTGCATAGCAAACAGTTTCTCCGGCGATGTTGGCAATCACGTATGTCTCCACAAGCTGGAGTCCGGAGTTACTGGTGCAAACAGTAAATAAAAGAACTCTGTGGATGCACTCTTCACTAACGTCGACAATGAATCCTCCTCACGCTGTGGCAGAGCGTGAAAACAAAAAAAATATATATAAAAAAAAAATGAAAAAATACGACTTGAACGCGCCTGGTCGAAGTGCCTCTCCGCTGCATTCCCATTTGCTCTGTAGACTTGGCTCCATCTGTCCCTCTCTGCTCGTCCCCGTTGCCAAATTTCCCAGGCCTTCGTTCCCAGTCCGGGGAAATTGCTCGATGGGAAGTGAAAAATTTACGCTCCAATCCATTAAAAAAAAACCCGACATCAAAACGTCAAACCGCGTTCGGGAGTCATGCGACTGATTGAATCAATAATTCGGATGGCCTTTTCGAATATTTGGCATTCTTCATTCAGCGACAAAAAGTCACTGGAAAAAGCATTCCCATCAATGGTCAATCCATGAATTTCGGGGATTCAACGGGAGGCTCGTTGGTCAAACTATTATCGACTTTAAAAAATTTTTTATTGGCTTTTTTTCAACTGACCCGTGCGTCTGAAATTTCGGGAGTTTTCGTTGTTAAAGTAACCCCATTTTTTGCAAGAAAACCAGTTAATAAATTTCAATTGCCATTTTTTCAGATAATTATTTCCACGGAACTTCAGGGATTTTCCTAAAAAATTCAAAATTTTATTTAAAACTCAGGAGAGAAGCCCTAAAAATGGAGGATCAATCCCTGAAAAGTCCAACTTTGCTTTCTCCGTGTTCGCTCAATAATTCGCGAGGCCAGTCGAAAAAAATTGACATATTTTTATTCCCCTCTCAACACAAAAAATCCATTGATAAAAAAACCAGGGATTCATCGGGCGGCTGGTTGTTAAAACTATCATCGACTTTTAAAAATTGTGCATTCGCATTTCTTCAACAGATGACGCGTTTTAAAATGACCCTATTTTTTGCAAGAAAATGAGTTAAGAATTTCAATTTTCATTTTTTCTGACAATTATTCCTCTAGAATTTCAAGGATTTTCATAAAAAATTCAATATATTATTTAAAACTCAGGAGAGAACCCCTAAAAACTTTGCTTTCTCCGTGTTCGCTCAATAATTTGCGAGGCCAGTCGGAAAAAATTGACAAATTTTTATTCCCCTCTCAACAGCAAAAATCTACCGACAAAAAAACAACACTCTCATCGACGATAAATTGGTGAATTTTACGGATTCACCGGACACTCGCAACCACTGAAAATCACATGAGTCGTTCAACCCAAGTGGAGAGAGTCCGCATGTGTATTCGCAAGGATTCCATGGGTATATCCCCTCCTGTACATTTTATTTTTCCAACCCAACGACTGTTATCGTGGGCTTTTCCCCCCCAAAATCCAGAGTACTCGACATTCTGTTATACAGGGTAGAGTTGCTGTTAGTACACCGCAGCTCAATGTCGGAGGGACTTGGCAACTGGCGTTGGGACGAGGGATATCCATTCATTCGCGTGTGCCCGACGTCTTATGCTCTTTTCCGTGAATGGGATCTCGGGCCGTGGGCGAACGTAGTCCGAAGAGAACAGCCACTCACGCGGGGGGGAGGGAGGGGGGCTACTCTCACCGAGAGCCGGATTCACATTTTTTTTCCCCCCTCCCCCTCCCATCTCGCTCGTTCAGTTCGTTCTTTTTTTGTGAGTGAATGAATTTACGCCCTCCTGCCATGTCTTTTCACGCTCAACGCTGTCTTGCTTGTTTTGTCTTTACGTCAAATACCGTTTGTCTTGTCTCGGTGATTTTGAGGCCGTCTAATGTCTTCTGAAAAGACACGGTTCCATTCACCAAATCGGCGGGCTTCAAGCCCCTTTCAACTCGTCATTTGCAATTCAATTGTTTTAGGATTTTGACGCTAGTGTGGAGAATTTTTTTTTATGCTATTGTGACGGATAAAACGGGACTCTCCGTACAATGGAATATTCTTATTTTGAGAGATGGTGACACCCAAAAAATCCCTCTTCTGGGATTTCAACGCGAAAAAAAGTTGTAATGGACAAGTGAAACGGAAATGTGACAATAATTTCCCAAACGCGAGCCGCAAGGTCCAGACAATGAGAAATGTTCAATTGAAATTATTAGCGGTAAAAAGACTGAGGGTACAATGATTCTTGAGATCCCTGGTAAATTTCACAACGTCCAGACAAATTACGTGACTATTTCCTATTTTTTTCGGTGACAGACCGGAAAATTTACAGAGCGTTACACTTAGAGAATTTTTTTTAAGTAAAAATTACGTTTTCGACGTTTGGGAAAAATTACCCAACCGCATAGGAAAACTCACTAACTTTAACAAAAATAATGCACACGTTTAGACAATTTTTAGTGAGGGGTAAATAAATTTATGCCATAGGTGCCCGTAATCACGCGATTCTAACCTCGCTTCGCTCGGTTAAATCGCGGATTACGGGCACAATGACATAAAATATTGTATGGA
>JAPYZN010003745.1:0-10039 GCA_030522865.1 Psyttalia lounsburyi | reverse complement strand
TTATCCTTATTGGTTCACTGGCATCTAGGGCGGTTAATTTGAAATTTTCAATTTTCATGGTCACTATTAAAGCGCGCGGTAGCGCGCGTGTCGGCTCGTTATAAAAAAGAAGAGCAACATATCGTACCGAAAATCTCGAATCGAATCGAAATCTCGCAAAGTTGTCCTCACAATCCCATTGGTCATTTCAATTTCAAGGGCTAATTTCAAACAGGAAGAATCGTTGCAGTTCGCCCATGTTTATTTACATTAATCAATCAAGTTTTTAAGTATTTCGCATTTCGTTATCAAGAGTGGTTGCAGTAAAATTGCATGACATTTATCTATTCTGAAAGGGACACGCTTAACACAATCGATTATTTCGAAATTCTCGAAATGTGGAAGCCACGATTCCTTATCGGTTGAAACTGACGACACTGCACTAATAACTGTCATGGCGTCCAGTTCACAAGCCTCTCAAAATCTTAACACGACATGCGCTCAATCACCCTATAATACAGCGGGTGGTAGCCCGCGTTCGGGCTCGTAGCAAATAAAATTTTGAGAAATAATATTGTTACCGGAGTCAGGCGAGCCGCTGTCTACGTCACACTCACGATTGTTGTGGTGAACTGGATGACGGTGGATGATGTTTGGCAACAGTTTCGAAAAATGTTTCGAACCTGTTACTTAAGCAAACGTTACGTCTGAACATTACATGCAATTTTTTCCTTATTTCGAGTTTTATTAAGGCCCGGGTGTAATAGTTCGTAACCTCGAAGTCGCCGTGACTAATTGCGAGAAAAACAATGATTAAATCATGAGCAAACCTCATTTTGGACCTCCATGCACGATTTCTGCAGGTAAGAAATTAGATCTACTGATGATTTGATTAGTATTGCACGTGTTATCAGGGTCGGCAATTTCGAGGTGACAAATTATTACACCGGGCCCTTAAGGGCCGGGTGTAATAATTTATCACCTCGAAATCTCCGTCACTCATTGCACATGAAATACAGATCAAATCGTAAGCAGACATCATTTCCGTTTTTCTTGTAATTAGTCACGGGGATTTCGAGGTTACCAACTATTACACCCGGGCCTTAATTGGGGGAGAAGTTGCATTAATGAAAGGGCGTTGTAAATGGAGAGAGGGGGATAATATAGGGGGTAGGGTCCTCTCTTTGAGGGCTTTTTTATTCAGAAGCAACTTTCCTGTATGTAGGAGATCGAAATTTTGAGTTCAAATTTTGAATTCCCAATTTTTAAGTAACAATTCTGAATTTTTAATTTTCGAATCTAAATTTTGAGTTACAAATTTTTTATTCCAAATCTTGCATTTGAAATTTCTGAAATTTCACCTGTTCTACAAGTGAACCGCTTTTGCATAAAGACATTCTCTCCCAATAATAGAATCTCTCATTAAATTCGGTACTTGCAGAAAATAATTTCAGTACTCACAAAAAGTAATTATGAGATGTGCGCAAAATAAGTCGGTCTTTGCGGAAAGTAACTCGGTACTTCCCGCAATTTGATCTAATTACTTGTAACCAGTATTTTCCGGACTTTTCACAAATAACTTACCCCAAGTAACCGACCGCCAGTTAATTTTTTTTTTTATGTCAATCTTACGTATATAACTAAGATGTCAACTAAACTTGGGTAGCTTTGGGTGGCCTTGCTCTCTGAGTATGGCCGGTGATAGGCCGTATTGCAACCCCTGTATGGGTGTCTGGTTAAGGCTTTCCCCGCCGGGTGAGGTTTTTCCTTGGCCTTTGGCGAGGGACGGGGATCGGATGGGGAACAAATCGTTAAATCCCGAGAAAGTATACGAGTGAAAGGAATTTAAATATGTACATATTTAACTCAACAGTCATTGTAATAAAATGAAAAATGAAAAATATCATTCGTTCATGGAGTCTATCCGAATAAGCGTGAAGATTTTGTTTTAACGAGACATCAAAAATCGAACCTTTCCAATTAAGACTTAACGAATATCTACTCCCTCATAGATACCACATTCTCCATAAATCAATTTAAATATTTAGAAAACAAAAAAATTAGTCTCAGAAAATGTTAATTAATTCTAAATTTTTTTCTCTAATTCTAAATTCTGTTCTCTAAAATGAGGGGTGGGAGGGAATGACTTCCGCCATGAAGTTGAAAAATATGGAAAATTTACCGATTATAATTTGGCTCTAACTCATGTCGATATGATAGAGTAATGACAGGGGAATTGATTAGAAGGAATGATGCCGTACGTCAACAACCCGTTCATTGACTAGAGTATAAATAACCCCAGAGTCTAGTAGATAAATAGAAAGATCGAAATACGAGATTGAACTGATGATAAATTATGCTTTCACGGTATCACAATAAATATTATAGTCGTCTATATGAATATGTTATAGGTATACAAACGCCGGTCTCGTGATATGGAGACAGAAATCGAGGAGGACCTGCTCCAGTTCCAGCCTGGTGGTTCTCTCGACGCATCAAGCGGTTCACTTTCAAGTGTATCATTGTCAGACAAGAGTATGTCCACTGATAATGTTGAGGAGTACTTCGGCGATGTACCATTCGCAGGTAAACGACAACATACGCTTGGTTGCACCGCATGACGCTTTTCTGATCCTGGTGTAAAATGCATACTATTTTTGTCACGTTTTTTTCAATTGTCGAGGTGCAAATAACTAGTGCTCTAGCAGAGGTATATGAGTTGGGATAACAATTCGCGCCTCGTGTTGTTAATGTTTTGAAAATTCATGAGTGGAAAAAAAGCAGGAACACATGTTTTCAGTCCAGAAAATTTTCTAAAAACAAAGTCTGCTAACTGGGAGGTCAAGCAACCTAATATGTCAAAAATAATTTTTATAGTCAAAAAAATTAATTTTCTTCAACCGTTCCATCTGAGATAGTTTCGAAACAATCAGATAAATTTGAAATGATGAGATGAGAGAGATAAGATGACACCTCCCTTTCATTAATTGTAAATGATAGTATCAAATTTCCCTCTGCATGGATTCCGCAGTTATTCGATATCGGTGAATTGATGATTCACAGAGTCGATACATTTACTAGATACATTTACTAATTTAAGTCGTTTTATTAACTCCTATCGTTACAAAATTATTTATCGAATTATAAAAACTCCTCATTTAATCGTGAACTATTCACGTTCAAATCATGAATTATGCATGAAATTATTCTTATCGACCTGTCCTCAAGAGATAAGAAATTTCGCGCAAACTGTTAATTGGTTATATTTGACTGTTTTGTCTCTCAATGTAGCATTTTATCGTAAACTCACTCGTTTGGTGATATTTTCTCAATATTCTCCATTAATTTATTGAATATGAGAGATAATAGGATATAGTAACCCAAATTATCGATTACTCAGAATCAATGTCATTAGTTGAACTCATTGTATACTCGCGAGGAGAGAAAGCAGTGTGAAAGCTCAACCTTTTTATATCATTATTTTTTCTATATATGCGTTCAAGAAAGAGCGAAGATTATTAATTTTATCTCACTCTGATTAATTTCGTTCTACCCCTTTCCAGTAAAAACATTGCTAACTACCAATTTTAATCATTCTTGCATTCTCATAAATTTTGCATTAAATTTTTTATTAATTTGAAAAGAGTAGGAATACAAAATTATTCAGTCGACTGAGTTTCACATTTTTTGTATGTTTATTTTAATATTCATTTTTGGGTGCAAATATGAGGGACGTAAAAATAATATATGTGTATCGTACATATTTGCTGTGGCAAGTGTATTATACTGTCGGTATTATTGAATATATATTCCTTCTCCACAAATGGAGTGGGCATTTTAATTCACTTTTATTCACTGGGTACACCAGTAATTTTAATAACCTTTCGTTAATTACTGGTTTCATAATTCTTGCTGGCGCGCCACACTGTATTAGTATTTGCGAATTAACAATGGGTTTTTCCCATTACTGTTCATTTTATCATTTCGTTCTATACGTTTTAAAATTCCCAATTTCAAATCAAAATGTTATGATGTGAAAATTATTCTTTGATGTACATCATCAATAACATATGGATATACGCATGCCAGGTTTAGCATTCGGATAAAATGACAGTGTTTTTAGGGTATTATGGATAACTGGAATAAATCTGTGATGGAAATCATTACTCATATTACGTTATTATGTTATATATTTTTAATAGTTTAAGCTAAGCCGACGGATTGATGCCATGAATTGTTTCTTCTGCAATTTATTTCCACTGTAGTTTTAGAACATGTCCAAAATTTTATATATTTTTATTGAAATTTATTGTTAAAGATTTTGACCTTTTTTAGTGCATAGGCACAGCACTTGCACATATTTTATATCGTAGCAAAAATGCCATAAAAAATTGAGTCCACAGAATCCGTTCAAATTCGTATTATCCATACGAAATAAGAGGAAGTATTACATAAAAGGTATTAGAGATGACTATTTATTATCAATTAACTGGCATCGTTAACTACATGAATTACCAGTAGATCGTACAAGCTTGAAATAAATGAAATTACAACAGAGCACAGAACAATATTAATATTCATCCAGCTATGGAACAGATCAGGCTATCTATGAATTGGATACATATTTGATGAATACTTGTTATAGTTGTTAAGGGATTTATAGTGCATTATATATGACACTGTTGTTTTTTTTCTTTTTTGCCAATAAATATGATCGCCATGTATGCAATTGTCTTGAGTTATTTTTGCGCTTTATATTTATTTAGTTCCATGTTTTTTTATGCTTTCGGCGTGGTTGTATCTTTACCATAATCATGAGAATATGGAAATTGATTAATCTATTCATTACTCGAGTAATTGAATTTATATGCACGCCGAGAGGATGAAGTGCGCACTTGATCAAGTGCCAACGCAAAAAATGGGATTTTTGTCGTTTTCCAGTGGCTTTATTATTACGTTTTGTTCTTGTTCCTTTTTCATAGCTGAGTGTTCTTGTTATCTGCATGCAACGTTTTTAAATATGATCAAGGTAAGAGGAATAACACATGAATCATTGATTAATTCAATTACTTAATTAACCCACGACGAAACTCCACATGTGTCATTGTTACAAATTACTCGCAAGTGTTACAATGAGAAGTTACAATCATATGGAGCAAGGTGAGAGCCAGTGACTCGTCTTTTCCCACAATTGTTGAGGAACTCTATTGAAACGCGAATACAAAGACAAAATATAATGAAGAAAAACTGTGAAAGTTGCGGTAATTAAAGCAGTCACAGTATTAAATTTTTCAATTAAAGTTCAATGAACGTAAATGGCACAATAACTCGAATTTTAACTAAGAAAAGTAAAGTGAGTAATTTTAAACTTTTTACAATCATTGCAAATGAATTACTTTCACCTTCCATTTCCTCTACGCAGATTATATATTCGAGATTTTCCTATTTCTAATATGCCTCCGCAATTCGTCAAAAATGTGAAACAATTAAAGCCGAGTTTTCGAGATGAACAACGTCAGTACCAAATTTACAACATTTTTACTCTATTTTGAATGAATCAAATGCATTGAACTTTCTGCAGAATATACAAAGATTCGAAATAATGAAAAATCTGTCAGTCACGAAATTTTTAGTAATTCAGATTTATCAATTTCGTGACATGGTCGAGTACACGCCTCGAAGTTGACAAAGTATTTTCCCAGAGATAATTCTAAACATCAGGGAATCTTCATCAATATTTCTCTAATTTCTTCAATACAATTTAATCGATCAACTAACTAAAGTATCTAGAATATCGTCAAAGTACAATAGGAAGTTAACGCGGAAATTTCTCATTAACATGATTATCCTGTCAAAAAAATCTCTGCAATTTCCGCAAACCTCCATAAAAACTCTCCTAATCGGTTCCGATAACTAATAAATATATCTAAACAAAATAATCAAACGTTGCCCTTCATAATGAGTTCCCGATAACCCGCACCCATAATTGAAAGCTGAGTAACCACACAGATAAGATTGCCCCGCACAGCGCAAACCCGACGATCTCTATTTACTCTCCTGTGATAATAAGAACTGACCAGTATATTTTCCTGACAGTCAATGATTAAATGTCAAGCTTCGAGAAACGGGGAAATAGGAATGTCCCACATGAAGGAAACAACCTTTGCATGGGCACTATCTCCCGCGTTTATCTCGCAAGTAAGTGATAAATAAATCGCGTGCAACAGCCGGCGGTTTCCTTATCAGCTCGGGAAAGGTGGGGAGGTCTCACATATCACATTGTTGGCAAATAAGAGCTCTAGTGCTCTTAGTTGACAGTTATCTATCAGTGAAGACATCTTCGCCATGCAAACTATCACTGCATTCTCTTCAAACGGTATATCACAAGTATTATCTATCGGTCATTGTTTACTCCAAATTTCTCATATTACAAGTGATCTCTCGTGGAGTGGTGATCGCGCAGTGGTGACATCACGAAGGAATGCGTGGACTGTAGGACGTGACTCATGAAACTTCGTTTCATTTTCGTTTCTCTCTCAATTTGTTCGTCTTCTTTTTGTGTCTAATGCGACCGCCTGTGTTGATCTCTTGATTGAGGATGACGATGTAAGGTTGAAAAAATATTATGAAAAAATGAACGCGCGGTTTAACAAATGCGTACGCAATGTGGGAGGGTGTATGTCTCATATTTGTAGAGGGACATTATCCGCTTAACGAAAGATGTCCCGTTGTTTTGTGCCCTATGAGTTTTGTTTTAGTTATAATCACTTGTCATGCGTCTTTCTTGACTGCTTTCTTGGTAGTGGAGGACTGATTAGTCAGACGCAGATTGCCGAGAGAATACGTTCGAAACCTTCCATCGATTATGGTTGATGAAAGTCTTTGTGTTGAATGCGGGTTTCATTACCGAATCGAAAGTTACTCTTTCTATTCGAGAAGGTGCACATCATTTTAGTCAATTCAATTCACTAGCTACAAGAAAATCCGCCTGTTTAATGTGCATATATTTATATACATTTGCTTCTAGCATGTAAATTTTGCTTGGCATTTTTTTCTTGGTGTGATGACTCGTAAGATCAGGCAAAAGACAGATAAATTTGACCAAAATTTTTCACAACCACCAGTGTTTTCTGATCAAGGATATCTACGTACTTTCCACAGGTTCGTACGGTTCACATTTGAATACATATATTTTTACATTTAAATATATTCAATAAACAAATTATGCTCATTAAACTTCATGAAAGCAATGGGGAAGCAAATCGTATTTGTTCAATGTAATTCTAATTATACTTTCCAAAAATCATTTCTTCTCCGAAAATTTCTTTCTTACATACAACTGAGACATTTTTTTAATTTTCGATAACCAATGTTTTTATGAAATTGATTTTCTGTAAATGTATTATCACCCTAGATGAAAAGACGCGCTAGAGCCATTTCTCCAAAGTTTTTTATTGACATAAAAATTAGGTAACTTGACGGTTAAGAAATGAGGGTCAAAATATAAGGGAAACAAAGAGTGAGCCAAAAAGAAATCAACAAACATATATAGAGCTAAAAAAATCAGTGTAGGAAAGAAAAAGGCGGCAAAAGGGTAGTGGGGATAAGAAAATGTTACTCAAAAACCGAATGTCTAATCTACGGTTCATTAAAGGGGCCACACGAAGGTAAAAAAATAAGGGTCATAATATCAGCCAAAGAGTATGAATCAGACAATGACGACCTAAAAAAAGATGTCAGAATGTAAAGATTAAAGAATGAGGAAATTGTAGCAAACAATTTATCTTCTAATCATCACTCACTTTTGAACGTCATTGCTCATTCGGCTATCATATTTTGACACTCGTTGCTCTTTTCAAATTCTTGTCGTCAGTTGCATATTCTTATTTTTTGACTCTCACATTCGGGCTCTCATATTTATTTACAAATAGCAAAAACATAGCGTTCTTGATTTAGATACTTAAAGATTCTTATTTTAAGAATCCAAGGTTCTTGATTTCCGGACTTCAAGATTTATATTTCTAAGAACTCATGGTTTCTGATTTTAATACAAAAGTGGTGACAAACTAATGAAAATTAGAAAAAAAATAGAAATTAGAATTATTTAGAGCAAATAATCCCGGAGCCTCAAAAAATCAAAATGGGAAATATACTATGATTTGAATATCACGGTTAGTTACTGGAGTTTATGAACGATTATGGAACAGAAACTTTTTCCCTAATTTTCCAAAGAGATAATCTCTCAAATTGAGGATACATTTCAACAGCAAGATCATTTTTCCTTTTATAGAAATAAAAATCATTTTGTGAATATCTTTCTAAGACAACAATTCAAATCGTTGTACAAATCAATTAGCTTTTTCGTGTAATTCAGGCATTAAAATGAATCCTTAGAAGAATATCAGGTTTATGGTAATTCCCGATAACGTCCATATGTTACGATTCACTATGTAGAATATCAAAGGGACAATGTGAAAGAGACGTAAGCAGAAAATACGCCCCTTGACTTGCTATGGATAATTTATCATTTTCAACTCTGTAGCAGATAATGTGAGATAGAGGTAAGTGTTTTGGTGAAATCAAATGAGACTGACGTATATGTGGAGATATGATAAATTCTTATGATAAATGAGTCATTATGCCTGTTAGTGATTTTTCTTTCGCGTTGAGTTTTTATTAAGGGATTGTATGAAATGTCCAGGAAAATATTAACACCCGCACTTTTGTCTTCACTAGGACCATATAAATTTGTTTCAAACACGGAAAAAGGATTTTCAGAGTTGAACATTAATTTTGTTTCATTCATTGATATCATAATAAACCATAAATTATGTTTTCAATCATTTCAAGAATTTTTTACAAGCTTTTAAAAAATCACAACGACGCAAACTTGAAAATAAAATTTATTTCTTCAAGTCTTAAGTTATAGAATCTTTCTAAAATATTCAGTGACCCTAGATTAAGTGAGGCTTAAACAGAATGCCTGACGTTCCATCAAAAATACTGCAAAGAATGTCGAATGTCTAGATTATCCCCAATCGTCTAATGAACTCCGATAACAAATATAAATAAAGATAATATTCGATTCTCCTCACATTCGTCATATTTGCTCACAGTATTAGTTGGACTTTTATGGGATCAACTGTAACATACACGAGATAAACTCAATTATCCTATATTTTCATTATTTTCAATCATTGGTCCACTGGCTTTTTGTGCAATGATATGAATTATCATCACGTATTGTTATACATATGTGGGCTCTACTCATGACTTTATTGGATCAGAGAATGGTTATTCAAGTTTCCCCCCCTCTAGTCGGTGGCGAGGTCTTTTATATTCGTGTGTGTACCCGCGGCGATTCGCCTCGTCAGCTGTATATTCATCGTAACACCACGTCCAATTCTTTGTTACCAGGACAGTGTCGCCGGGCGTCAGTGCCCCGATACACACCAAGAGCTCCAAACAATATGTATGGAATTTATGTAACCGCAAGTTCAGTAAATAAAAGAACATGAGCGAAAGGATTCGGTGCAAATTATTCCACGAAAGGCGAATGCTAATTATTCTATAAAATAAATCCCAACCGAAGTTATTGCTATCGTCATTGGCATCCAAACAAATTTTTTTAGCCATCATTCAATTAGTTCAGACGGGGTTGTCGAATTATCGTAACTGATTTTGTTAACAATTCGAACATTCTGCGACTGTTTACCTGCATTAAATAGTGTCAATTTGGAAAGATAGGGCTCATTAATATCTATTCGAGAGGGAAATGGTGGAATTCTATTGAATCATTAGAGAACAATTGATAAAGACTTTGTTCCATAGAAAATGGTTCATAACATTCTTATCCTATCTCATCTCAATCTACAATTGCTTATGCCTAAATTCAATTATAATAAATATATTCCTAAACCAGGTAAAACACCTTCGAATGTCATTTGTATGAATTATTTTCTGCAATGCGTTTGCATACAGGAAAATTTAATTCCAACTGATGAGGGAAAGAATGCCAAGCATTCGCTCGCAGATAACTTCGAAGTATCTTCAAATGGAA
>JAPYZN010003744.1:0-12559 GCA_030522865.1 Psyttalia lounsburyi | reverse complement strand
ATTCAATCACTGTATTTAAAAGTATCAAGAGACTCTAGACAGTCAGGAGGTACCTTGGTTTCTCAACAACGGTTTAGAGAAGACTAAATCATACTTGCTTGTGAGGCCCAGAGTTCATTTAATGTGGGGTGCAATAAAATTTCCACCCCCTGAAGGAATTAGGTCCCAACGCCATGACCATGCTTAGAGACGAGAGGATTAAGGGGAAGTACCCACTTTATTATAAGACCTTCCATCAAACACTCTGCTGGGCCATACAGCAATAAAGGCATTAGAAACATTTTTCTTTTAATAGCGCATATGAAATTAGATAGAGTGGATTTTGTAATTTGGGGAACTACCGAATTCCAACAGTTGATTTGTTGATTTAATTCGATGGTTTTAATTGAGATTCAGAATTCCTAGGGCCGATACCGGTACTCATTCGAATTTATAATCGTACTTGCGATAATTGAATGAGTGTTTATTTTTAATGAGAAGAATTAAATGCAGTGGACAAATGATAAAAGTTCAGTGATCCTCTCATTCTTCCCGATTCTCAAAATCTTCGGATGCTTGAATAATTGGCCGGCAGTGCTAACAACACCCCACAATTCTTACATTCCAAAAAAAAAACGAACATGACCCTATAAATCCCGAACCTTTCGAAATGGACTACAGGTTTGTCCCGCCCAGCTGCCAGCGATGTTACCTAAACTGGGAGATTCAAAATCCCCGTGAAACCCGCCTCAATTCCCCAGCTTTCGAAAGATACGAAATTGCCAAATCGGAAAGAGAGTGAACCACGTGGATACGAGAATGCATTCAGCATATCCATTGCTAAATCCAAATGAATTTGGCTTTTGGGACAACGACCACCCAGACTGGCATCTCATCTAAGCCTCAACCGTCCCACCCCTCCCCGCCCTTCTAACCCCTTCCAAACTTCCATCCACCTTCCCTCCATTTTCCTACCCTCCCACCGCTAAAAAACACTCACCCAACCGTACATAATACGGCAAAACTCGTATGCCCAGGTCCTGGCTAATATATGGCTCCTTGTAATTGCCCTGCGATAAATTAATACGATTTCGCACGCATGTGCTGCACGATATATAGGTCCATTGTTTCAGACCAGCTTGGTGGAGTGTGTATAGAGTAAAAATAAAATGAAATGAGAGAGCATACCCATCTCTCCATTCTTCCACTTCTTCTTCATCTCCTTCGTCTTCCTCTCTGCTAGATCCCGACTATGGTCCAAACATTCCAATTGCGCCTGTATAGGTGAGTTTGGTCTGAGAGGAAAAAAACGTGCGGGTGGGGGATACACCTGCCGAAAGGTACACCTTCGCGAGAAGGCAGTGTGGAACGCTAAGAATGACGATGGGAGCTGCCCTCTGGGCCCTTCCGAGGTGAGAGAGTGATTTAATGGCGTGAAACTTTATTGCACATTTAGAGGACAAGTGCACTTTTGTTAGTCATATCTTTCGAATACTTGTGGAAAGAGTAAAAATAGTAAATTGATTATACTCTATACTGAGAAAAAAATCTAATTTGGCCAAACATATTCGTTTTCGACAATCAAACATTCGAAATAACTACAGTAAGACTTGCTTTGAATACACAAAAAATTTCATTCAGAAAATTATAATTTCTCTCAGTACATATCATACATCCTACAAAACAAACTTACATGATGAAGCTTATGCTTTAATGAGTTTATGCTAATATGGACGGGGTGAACGATTTGTATCGGTCACACATTTTTGAGAATTTTAATGATTCATTCCTTATGAGATTCAATATTCAGCACCATAAAATCTGATCAATTGCTTTAATCGAATTCTCGTCAATTCACTACCGGAAAAATATGTGTAATGCACGTCTTCGTATAACCATTTTTATGAGGTCCAAAATAAATGTAATATGAGTGAAATAAAACTGGAACATGGTATGGAAAGCGTTAGTGTGCAGAAGAGTGAAAAATAAATTACTGAATTATCCTACCGAGCCCCGTGCATTTTGGCAAATGAACGAGATGGTATATATGTGGTTAGGGGCTTCATCCACGCTTTTCCGAGAGAGAGAGGGGGCATGTGGGTCGGTTTTTCCAGAGTTCGGTGTGTTGGCTCTACGAGTCTACTAATTTAATGGTGGGGTTACAACAAAAATTATCGGCTGGATAATTTCACGGGAGCCCAAGCCCATCCAGCACGGGCATTAGTTATCGTCGCTGTACTCCGCCAATGAGCCACCCACTGCCCTCCTCACCAAACTCCCTCTCCATTTCCGCACTCTACCCCCTTCTCTCCATCGCCACTCCACGGGGGTAAATTGAGGGAATAAATTAAGTGTAACAGTTTAGTTATAGTTAATGTTTTTTAGCATGTGTGACGTAACAATGCGCATTTTAATGAGCAAGACTTGTGGATTTAACGGGATTCGGAGTTGAATAGTGAGGGGTGCTGATGGTTGAAAGATTCACAAAATAGTAAAGAGGGAATTGAACAGTTTTGAAAATTTATGACGTAGAGCTTAGTTTTTTACATTATGAACGGGAGAATTCTGAGATCGTGGAATGTCAATACTCTTATTAATGGAATTTTCAATAAACTGTAAGCGAGACGTGAAATCATTAATTACTCGGTTTTAAACGTTTTCAATTGTCTGTTGATTCTATTCCAGTATTATCAATTCATTTTATACCATTACATAAACATCTACGATGCAATAGATGACCTTGGAAATGACCTAGGAATCGAAAGCTGTTTATACCCCTCGGAAATTGACAGATCGTTAATGGCGAGGGTGATGGGTCGATGATGGGTCATTACATCTGGAACGTAACGATCTTGACGCGTTCTAGTGTCGATCAATCAGCGGAGAATTAACGACCAATTACTAAGACGCTGAGAAACCAATCATGGTGGGAACGCTAATCATTCTCCTCGCCTTTATTAGATCATAGTCTGTATATAGTTCATCAGCAGGCCCTCAGTTTCCCTCCCAAAGACAACATTGCCGCAAAAATAATAAATCACCACTGTACTATCATTTATTAACTTTTTTCACGGTGACGATCAATACTGCAATAGTGACCATAATGTTATCAGATTAAATACTTGAAATTTCGAAATTGCACATCAATTTTGAAAGCAACGGAAAATTAGGCAGACAATTGATCGACAACAGGAAGCAAACCAAATTCAGTATTCAGTGCCAAATATCCCGAGAGACAGTCAAATTCCCCTTCCCGCTCCCCGCCCCCTTATCATACTCAACTAGGTTAGACCCGAGTGAAATCCTTGGAACACTGGATGAAGGGGTGTTATAATACCGCCCGTGGTACGATAAAAGTAACAAATAAGGTAATTCAGGTTGTTAATGAACTTGCAGTTGGCAAGCACGTGGACATCTTGCCCATGAAGCGACCCTTAGCCAAACAACTGAGATATATAGCGCTTGAAAATTGGAATACCACGCAGGATCTTCAGCATTATCCGAATTCCAAGAACCAGCAGGCAAGAGAGAAAGGAGGAGAGCATAATCACGAAAAATAACAGCATAAATGTCACCATCCTTTAATTATTAATTACTGTATACATATAGACAACATATAAATGAAGCAAATAATAATTGATTTACGTCATCATTAGAATCCATGAAATGAATTCCCAATAGTTTCCGCTTCCATACGTTTCATTATCCAAATAATCATATATATGACGATGCCCAATTAGCCGATTATGATTATGCCACCTCGAAAACGGTAAAATCACATAATTTCATCGATATTTCCCACTCAATATACCTCCCCCGCTCCCTGAAACACCGGGAATATTTCATTACTTCCCGTCCCTATACCGGATGAGTCACGGCTCAGTGGTTGGTGGAAAATACCAGCTCTCTCGGTGGTGTCGTTTTTCTTCTCATTATCGCACGCATGTACGTCACGGACACACGGCACAGGTGGAATATGTTTCCTCCCCAGTTTTTGGTTGTTCAGGTGTATCCGCAGTGTTTATGTCCTTTTAACATTTTATCAATTGTCCAGAAAGTGAGGTTAATGGTTAAAATATACATGTTGGAAGGTGAATCCAGTGACTTCTAGTGCATGGTCAGTGAATAGTATAAACTCTGTATATACAGTGCCACATTCATACACAAATATTAACCTTTACCATTGCAGTAGAGTTTCCGATATCATTCGTCCGTAGAATCTGGTAGGCAACGATTTGGGCACGGTTGTCCAATAAACAGTGCTAATGCCCTGGCATTAAACCAATAAATGCAAAATGTAAATACAAATTTTGGGAAAGGGTGACCAGAGGGGCTCGGTGCGTATGTGGATTTGACTCGAGTGGTCGAATGAGATACAGACGCGACACGGCCAGCTCCCAATTCTCCTGTTACTCGCTTCATCCCTCTGCATATGGGGGAGTGGCGGACGATGAAGGCGGGGGAGGCGAGGGGAGGGGATTGCATTGAGGAGGGTAGAGGGTACTCTCGTCGATGACTGCACACCAAGAGAGGGTTGTTACCCATTGCTCGTTGGAAAACCCGAGCTAAACCGGCTTATTATAAATTTATCCAATCTATATGCATTAAAGGTGTATGTTACGATATGCACCAGAGGACTTCCCACCACACGTGGACTATCCTCGATATCGCTTTTTGATAATGTTATCGGATATTCAAATTGACCATGTTCATCAGATTTATTGGTACTGTATCTGTCCGCGATGTGTATATAACCGTCGCTCTTGATTTCAATTTTTTTAAAGCGTTAAACGGATTAAATTCACATATATTTTTTAATAAATTCGTTAGGTTCCCACGGATTTTACGGCTTGCTATTTTTATTTCTAATATTTCTTCTGTATAATGTTTCACAACTCTTATCGGACAGAAATCGCAATGTTTTGGTTATCCTTCTAAGTAACCGTTTTGTTTATTGGCGTATTCCGTTGACCTGCCGTCGATGACTGGATATTTTCCTTGTCGACCCTTTGGGGTCGAGATTGTCGTGACAATCGTCCAGTTATGCTGTAACCGGCATGACCCTGGTGGTGCGTTGGTTTGGCGCGTTGGCGGTGTAGTACAGCCGGTCCGTTATATAAACGAAGCGGAAATCGTGCGAGATCTCGAACGATAACACTTAACCACTCGACGTTATCGTGATAGTGTCGATTATGATAATTGCTTGTCATTTTCTACTACCTTTGGCCGCTCTCAAATGGTTTCACTAGTGGGTTAATTAATTATATTCGGCGTAAAGAGTGAGGGTGACAGTTTTTGTTATGTTCATTTCAATCTACAATTAATTCTTGGTAGATGTCGCTGGAATAAAATTGAGCAGAGCCTTTTCATTGTACAAAAATCACTCAAGAAAGATTTATAACTCACTGAGAATAATAGATCTATTAAAGGACTAAATTACGAATGGTTCTAGTTCGCACTAGACAGCAATTTAATCCCAACCATATTGTAAAATTTGAAGGACTGTGTCCTTACGCAATCAGAAAATCATATTTTTGCCTTCCTCATACTCACAAATAGTGTTTGATAAATTATTTCACTGTTTTGCCATATCTATTTATTTATTTGCACAAACACTGAAAAAAATAATTTTGCCAATTAAATATTCTTCTAACAACAATTTAGAGCGCGGTTTCACTACAGGAATGTCGGGCATTTGCTTCCAACATAAATACGTTTGAGAAATTAACGTTTTTCTCACAATGTATAGTAGAATGTTCAATGTCTATTGTAGATTCATAACACCACCGTTTGCTTCCAATTTTATGACCAATTGTCGATTCAAAGTTGTAAATATTTTTCAACATCAGAGCACATTGTTCTCCATTTTGAACTCTTCAAAATTAATATGCTTTGACTTTGAAAATATTCACAACTTCCGTCCAAAAATTCATTTAACAATTTGGTAAATATCTGTAAAAACCTCCAACCTTTGATTCCTTCGAAATTTGGTGTACTGTGAGACTCTATGGCATGAATTAACTATTTGAAAATCCGTTTTTGGGGAATGATTAGGTCGGGTGTCACAGGCTCGGGAACATAACTTACCGCACCACTCTTTGCGTGACCCGGGATTAACGACGTGGACGTAGTCGTGTTTGGTCCCAAATATATGCTGATACAGACACAGGTAAGGGATAACACAGTGGTGGTGGTAAAAAATGACTCCCTATATCTCCGCCCAAGGGCCAACCCATCCATTGCCTCCAAACGTTCTGTCGATAAAAACAATTTTGATTTCAATTGAATATAATTTTGTCACTTAAATATTTTTCCGACAAGAATTTAAAGCTAGTTTCTCGAGAGGAATTTCGGGCAGTTGGGTTCGAAAAGTAAATATGTTTGACAGAATTATATGTTTTTCTCAGTGTAGATCAGCCCACAATATAGAAAGGCAAAACGTAAAATAATCGATTAAGCTAATTGTTCGGGACCAGTTTCCTTAATTCTTCAATTTCTATGATCGAATATATTGTGAGAGTAATAATAATATATTATATTGTTACATAATATTATGTGAGGTCGTGCAGTGTGCACAAAGGTTCATTTCTTTATTGCAACCCTTTGAAATTTTGAAAGCGTCATCTCTTAATCTTCTGTTGTAATATCAATTTTTTTTCTGATACGTGAAGAGAAAAATTTTCTGGTACATAGAACTAATTTTCTTAAGTGAGAGTATTTTAACAGTATATTACGAGAGAGTTTTTATTTTTGTCACTTTGGGGTCCAAACCGTAGGCAAGAACTGGTCCGGGCATGAACAACATTTTTTTGGAGTGCTTTTCAAGTGTTCAAAATTGGAAAAGATGCAATACCATTCATTTGCATCTTTCCATTTGGGGGAGAGCTAAAGGCGCGGAGTCAAATTTCTTGGTAAATCCTACCTAAGGATCAAGTTGAAAATAAAGATTGCAAATAAACGCACAACCTGATAGCAAATTCACTCGCCCATGAATGAATCAGCGGAGATTATCGCATTCAAAATTTCTCTACGTAAACCATTTTTTTTCTCGCCTCTTTGTGAAGAAGAAATGCTCGCATTCGGGAGTAATTTCATAAAGGAATTCAATTGCCTTCCTACATCCAGGAATGAAATATGAGTCTGCGTCGCGTGAAATAAGAGCCGATTGGATTGAAAGAGTATCTTACTGCCACTCGATATCTACTTATACGACCTGTGCAGACACTCTGGTTCATACCCCCACTACACTTTTTCTTTTCCTACTTCCTACTGTGTTTTTTTTTTCATTCACTCCTCTTCTGGCTCCGTCTCAACTCACTGGGCTTTCTTGGACGCTTCGTATCGTAAAAACTCAATTTGAAAAATGCATTCCTAGGATTTTTTACCAGACACCCGCTCTATGAGATTCATAACACTACATTCATCAGTACTTTTTATTAATTTTTTTTGCGGGTTTAGCATTCAGATGTCAGGCTCAATGGGGATATATTACATAAACATAATCGATAGTTCTGGTTTAATAATTGACCTGACGCAGTCACATTTTTTTAATTTTATTTATTTGGTTAAAATTATAGATTTATGAATACAAATTAATTTTGTTTCCTGTATTTCTTTTAAGGATCACCACCCATTAATCCAGGAGGTAATCCAGGATCAGGATTTTTAAAGAATTTTCACGTCCTCAAAATGTATTAATTTTATTCCAAATTTATTGTTTCCAACGAAGTCAATTTTGGGTAGAAAATGTTAGATAATGTTAGATATTTTTAAACGTGGGAAAATGGGTTGGAATCATTTGTAGAATATTAAATTTTCATCTATTCGCAGAGTTTTGTGACAACTCAAATTAACTCTTTGTGGACAAGACATTTAACATGTTAAGAAATTTCTTACGTAGATTTTTCCCTTCTTAACAACTGGCGAAATATATGGATACATTGCAGGTATAGAGCTCCTTGTTTTGGACGTGATGAATTAAATCGTCTTCGAATATGCAAGGCGGGCAAAATATTGCGCATGAGAGTATAAGGCTTTGTGAAAAATTGTAACGAGATGGCAGATTGCATTTGAAATTATTCAATATATAGTTATTGTTATAAATATCAGTGCACCAGAATTAATTAAAGAATTGGAAGAAGTTATTAAATATGAAAATAATTAAACCATTAAAATCGCAATATATGGCTGGCGCTTCTCAAATTTATCACTATAATTAGAGGTTCGTGAATAAAATGTGAGTTAGATCTTGTATTATTAAAAGATGTATTAATGATTAGATGTAGTTGTACATCTGTATTTGCCACATGTCCCCTTTGAGTTGATTGTAACCTGCAGAGTTCTGTTGAAACACCTCTCCACTCAACGATTGCAGAAATTTACATGTCTTTCATGGGCGATCTATCGAGCATCTATCGAGGTGACCGGCCGAAATTTCACAACCCTAATATTTCTGTAATCCATATCACATGAATTTCATGTGGACGTCGATAAGCGCAGTTGTTTGGGAATGGAGAGGTACAGCCTGGATTTCCGTTCAAGCCGTTCCCGTTCTTTCCGAAGTTATTTCCTGTGGAATTATTCGTACGGATTCTCGTGGGCCTCAGAATGGAGCGAAACGGGAAGGTGAGGCGGAGCGGATTAAAATTCGATCAGGATGTGAAGACCCTCAGTTGCTCTATAGTGACAACCACAAACCCGCAATCTATGCAATCCGCGCATTTGATTCCAATTCCGTTTCCCCAGTTTTTTTCGAAATTCCGTTGCTTCAGAATCTTATCAAAAATCTCATTTACTATAACAATGGCCTGATGCTTTGCGAATTAACTGTGGATGATTTCTATACGGAATTTCTGACGACACTCTTCAATAGACAGACAACTATTCACTCTTTGAAAATTATTTCAGAGTCATTTATTGGGTTAAATTATTTCACATAACCTAAGTCAATACCATTACATAAAATAAATCAATAGTAAAAAATACCTAATTGCACAGTAACATTCAACATTATTAACAAAAATGATGTGGACGACGGGATCATTTTCAGTGAGCAGTGAACACATTTTTCTGCACCTTTAAGCAATTTTTCGCGGAAAACTAGATATCTTCTACTGAATGGTCAGGTAATTTTTTGGCGAACGGCCGAAACACATCGCGATTATGAACGGAACGATTTTTTGTACTGAACTTTTTTTCCGTGAAGTCAACGCATCTATATAGCTGAATGGAATTGATGAAACTCGTTGGATAAAATTACTTTGCATCTACGCGAGTAACATTTAATTTGAGTTGTTGACCACAGCATGGAATGAGCCTAATCCTGTTAGAATTTAGTTCGACTTGATTAATATCAATTGTTCTACTAAAAACATAAAATTTTTTTGTGAAGTATCTGTAGTACGATTTTCGATCACTGAGAGAAATATTGAGCAAAATTAAAATGTGAAACATTTTAATAATTTTAAAATTCAATAATTGTCTCTATTACTTTCTTTTCAACGGACATCAGAAAAAGGTTGAAATGTCTGGATCAATCGTACCTATTACGGTTCTTTACGTATTCCCCACTTACCTCCATTTTGCACATTCGATCGTGTCATAAAAGGAAATAATTAAAAATGAATACCCTAGATAAGGAGCCAAGAAATTCCCCGATGAATATCTTCGCATCGACAAGTGAGATAGAATTACCAACGGAACCCGCATGACGGAGCAGGTAATCCGTTTTCGGCGGGTGGAGATGGTATCAACCATCCACGCTGTGGCAATCACCTCGTTCAATGACGGAATTTCATATTTTTTATTCCGAATTTCCGTTAAAGGCATTATCTAATCGTCGAATGCAATTATTTCACTCGATGCAAAAATTGTTCTGGCGCGTTTAAAAAACCGTAACGTATACCATCCTTTAATTCTGAAAATCAACTTTGCAATACAGCCGACGGGCGCATATACCTCACTATATAGTACATATATTCCACTCTGGACGAGGGAAATTCGCATAACTCAGTGCACAAACAGCCAGTCTGTTGCTCGCCGCAATCTGGCCAACTACAACTTTCAATCACGTTTAATTGATGCTGAGTGCGTAGACACAAACTTTCTCCGGCTCACGATTCTCAAATAAAGAGAGTTGCACTCCATCATAACCGGGAGCAAAACAATTTACCCACTGAAAATGGATAAAAAGGGTATATAAAAAGGAAATAACGATGGAAAAAAATTAAATTTAGGGTGAACAAAATGTGTACATTTCTCACTGTGGACGACAGTCGTCATCCAGTGGAGGGCCAGGGCTCGCCATAGAGATTCTGAGTGGCGGAATAGAAAGGAAAATGAGATAGTAACGAATAATCTCAATGTACGTACCTTTCTCAGCCCTCATACATATTTATTTGTAACGCGTGTAGAGTCGCAATGGGATGCAGAACGATGATCCATATATGCATGCCCGCTGGGGGCTGCACACATACAGAAGTTTGAGGTACAATGATAACCCTTGTGAAAAAAGGCCTCAGGACAAGAGGCCTTCGGGTTGCCTTTTGGTTTTATGGTTGCGATCTTTTTTTGCTTCACTCGTAGTCTTGCAAAAAAATTCTACCAATTTCATGACTGACGTGACAAAGCCTGAATGAAGGAAGAGGATGAAGAGGAGTGAAGAATGACTCCAAATAAGATGACTATCGAAAATGCATGATTTTCTAATCTTAATAATATAATAAATGAAACATTGAAATGATTGACTTTTGGAGTTTCGCTGTTAATGGTGAAGCTTCTACTGTACGTGTGTTGAAGTTACACTTCCTAATTAAATCTGGCAGCCCAATATGAAATTTGGAAATACACTCGACGATTCTGGATAAAAATGTGTCTCATTTTATGATTTTTATGGCCGAAATATACATAACACCTGCACATGTGAACATTGGACGTTAGTTTATATGGACGAGAGTATGACTGTCACCCCTCCTAGCCCAACGGGAATTGTTAGAAAAGATTTCCTTTTATCATTACACTCTTCACCAACTTATTCACGACTTAAAGATATCTACTACCGTTCAAATCTGATCCAACCTAGTAATCTCTTCGTCTGCTCTATTTGAAAATCAGCTAAGGCAGAGGATAATATTAAGAACTATGCCAATACTGAAGGATGGTGACTGGGCGTCTGAAAAAGTTGTGATTCTCCTTATACTCTTCCGAATTCTCATAGGAGAAGAAACAAATACTGAGGAGTTAGATGCGGACTTGGGGTTCTCTATCGCCTCTTGAATTGGAACGACAAAATGTTGGTCCTCTAACTAAAGAAATATCCAGACTTAAGACCAGAAGGTTCAAAGTGTATTATGTAGAATATGAATTAATTAAATTGAGCCAGCGGTTGAACAATGCGTTGAAAAATAGGAGATTCCTTTGTAAAGGTACTAGAGAGGGAGATTCTACCGGAAACATAAGGGATGGCCACACTTCTCACAGTGTCAGATACTGCCATAATTGTCGGAGAACTGGTCGCTTTAATGATAGTGGCGTAAAGAGGTCTACCATGTTGGCATTGGGCACATCACTGAACAATTCTAATGCACCCACTCAAGGCCCCTTTTAAGGCCTTCGGGGTTCACGTTTTGGGTCTTATTCATCACTCCTATACATGCGGTTGTGGAGTCTGCACTGTATCGCATTCGCACTCCTATAGAATATAGGCAAGCCTGGAAAACCCATGAAAAATTCGGTTCCACGGGGAATCGAACTCACAGTCTGTCGCATACAAGATTCGTGCTCAGCTCACATTGACTTGTTAATTAGCAATTTTATATTCCTTTGAAATTTATTCCCCAAGTGCTAACGTCACCCTACATATATGAGAATTAAGTATGTAATTACATCACTAAGAAAAACTATAATTTTACTAAACATATTTGCTTTGGGCAGCCCAATGGCCGACATTTATATATTTATTAAAACTTGCTTTAAATTGCTATTTGAAGAATATTTAATTGACAGAATTATATTTTTCTCGAAGTATTGAACCACCATTTTTTACGCATTAATTTTCATGCTAAAACAAATTGTAGAATAAATACAATCTGGGACTTAGGAACAATTTGATCCACCGAATTAAAAACTTAGTAGTCCCCAGAATGACGGAAGGGTTTTTTCTCTGTGGGTGGTCGTTCCTGGCGTCATCCTTTCACGAAATGGCAATGTGTACTCGAGAGTATTGCCATTCGTGCACGCGTCTCAATTTGTTCGGAGCATCGCTGGGGATCAGTTGATTCATGTACCTAACACGGCGAGAATGCACCAAGGGGGCAAAAGTCACAGGCGTGCTGGAGAGAATAAGGGAACGAAAGGGGGGATGCATAGTGACTGGAGGCAATGATCACGCTCAGTGATTTTGTATGACCCTTTAATGACTTCTCGTGTATCACAGACACAATCGAGTGATTGAGTAACATTTTAATTTGGCGCTCGAATAGGGTTGAAGAAAAACGGGAAATATTTATTTCGAATGAAGTGATTTCGAGTGTTTTGTTAAGGGGAATGTAATTGCGAATTGATGGTATTAATTTGAAAGAAA